>ML288466.1:87007-133331 GCA_005239495.1 Nicotiana undulata
AATGTAAAGACCCGTAAAAATTTCTTGTTTAAAATAATGCATGAATAAGTCCCAGAGTTGTTATAACTGTAGAAATTCTTAAAACAGACCTTGATTGTGTAAAAGTACCCCGGGATTCGAAAGATAAAATTTTCCAGAAATTGTGTTGTTATGCGACGCACTATGTTATCGCATAACGTGTATGCGGACCGCATAATGGTTGCATACCTGGGCAGACTTCAACCCAAATTAAGGACAACTATGCGGTCCAGAATGCGATCGCATTCTGGTTATGCGGACCGCATAATGGTTGCATACCTGGGCAGACTTCAACCCAAATTAAGGACAACTATGCGGTCCAGAATGCGATCGCATTCTGGTTATGCGGACCGCATAGTTGTCGCATTCTTTCCCATTGGTTTTTTGTGAGGGAGGTTATGCGATCGCATAACGTGTATGCAGACCACATAGTTGTCGCATACCTGCTCAGTGTGTTTTAGTTTTGGCCCATCTTGAGGGCCATTCTGTGACCGGTCTGCGGACCGCATGTCAGGAATGTGATCGCTTTCCTGACCGCATTCCGTGTCGGGGCTCCTAATTTCTAATTTTAAAACCCGACACCGTGTTCAAGAAAACACCCCTCCCCTTCGTTTTAAACCATTTTCTTACTAAGAATAGAGAGAGAAAAAGAGAGTTCTTGAGAGAAAGGGGTTTCAACATTATCCATTTGGTCTTCCACAATCACTCAAGCCCGGGAATGTTCGAGTAATTGTCTTCTTCACTTAAAAATGTAAGTCCCCACCCCATTTCCCTTAAATTTCCAGACATTGGTTAATAAGTAGAACTCCCCTAATGGAGTTCTTGAAGATAAAAGAGACGAACCTTGCATGAATGTCAATTAACTGTCGCAATCTAGTAAAAGGAAGTGGGTTAGGGTTAATATTCACAAATAAGGGGTTAGAAATCTAAGGGGTCTTATAGCATTCGATAAAATGCCTAAGCGAGTTCGAATGGTGTTTATGATTTCCATTTCTAAGATGAATGTGTTGCATTATCAATTTGATTGACGTTGCTTGACGGTCCGGTGATATGTGATATAAATTAAAAAGGGAAAACTCGACACAAGGTATGTATGGCTAACTTTAATCTTTGTAAATCGCTTTGTAGTGTCCGATAATACGGTACGTGTATTGGTGTGAATATGTAAAATTGGTTGTTCAAATTGTGTTAAAGCGTGAAGTATATTCCTTGTCTGTCTTTAGTTGATCACCACACTACCATGCTATGTGAAATGATGCTAGTTGGTTAACGAACCCAAGAGTATGAATGTATATGCTAAAGGTTGTGTAAAAAGTAACGAAAAAGAGTTGTAGTGTGATGTAATTGAACTAAACGGATGTGGCAATATCGTATATAATTCAATGTTTGGTAAGGTTTAATGTGGTACAATTTTTTCTACGTATTGTGGATAGTAAAGAAGATATATTCCTATTGCTGAAATTTCCTGTAATTGAATTGTGAACTGTCATTGTTGATTTGGGATATGATTTTCTGGTGGGATCGGGTTGCGCGCTGCAACAGGATGGATAAGGGTTATATGTGAGAAGTGATAAGGGTGAGATGTGATTGTCCGGTGGGATCGAGTTACACGCTGCAATAGAAACATAAGAAATGATTGTAATTGTCAGGTGGGATCGGGTTGCGCGCCGCAACAGGAGGAATAAGAGTGGAATGTTGAGAAGGGATAAGGATGGAATGGTGATTGTGATGGTGATGAAGTAAGAATTTTGGAACTTCCATTGTGATTCTTTCTATATCTTTGTGCAGTGATTGTGTGACTCTCTGTCTATCTCTTGCATGTGCATTGTTGAGTTTACTTAGACTAAACTTTGTTCATACATACCAATACAATTCAAATGTACTGACGTCCCTTTTGCCGGGGGCGCTACATTCTTGTGATGATTGTAGGTGGTTCTATAGCAGGTACTCCAGCCCACCAACAGTAGTTCCTCCTCTACGTCCCATCAGCTTTTTTAGTAAGCCCCTTTCCTCTCGGGGCCTTGTGTAGTTCATGCAACCTCTTCTTCCGGATTTTTATTTTGGTATTTGTGTAAGTTATAGCCAAAGCCTTGTTACCGGCAAGTATTATATAAATCCTTTGTACTCTTAGAGGCTCCGTAGACAGGAAGTGTGGGTTATGTACATATGTATTTTGGGCAGTATAACTTGTAGAACACGTAAAGTAAACCTGTATGTTATGTATATCTTGTAAGTATTGTACAACATGTGGGTAATGACATAAATCTAGAATTTAATTCCAGTTTGTAAAAATGTGTTTAAATTATAATTGAATAATGTACATTGGAATCACAGGCTAATACGTGGGATGGAAAAAGGGAATCCAGGTTCGCTTGACTAGGGCTACCCGGTCGAGCGCCGGTCGTGTCCCTCGGTTTTGGGGCATGATAAGAGCGCGCCGCAACACGAAGTAATAAGTGTGGAGAGGTAATAAGGGTTAAATGTGAATGTACGGTGGGATCGGGTTGCGCGCCGCAACACAAAGTAATAAGGGTGGAGAGTTAATAAGGGTGAAATGTGAACGGATGAACAATTGAAATGAGTAACTGTGAAATCTTCATTTGTGTTTTTCTGTATATTTGTGTGGTATCTGTGTGGTTACCCTGACTATCTTGCAATTGTGTACTATTTGATTTTACTTAGAATAAACTTTCTTCATACATACTAGGACTATTCAACGTTACTAACGTCCCTTTTGCCGGGGGCGCTACATCTTTTATATTGATATAGGTGGTTCCACAGCAGGTAGCTCGGACCGCCGATAGTGGTGCCTCCATTTCGTTCCTCCAGCGATCCAGTGAGTTCCATTTCCTCTCGGGGTCGGGTGTAGTCTATATCATCTATTTTGAAAATGTTATGTCCTTTAAGTTATAGCCGGGGCCTTGTTGCCGACAAGTATTGTGGAAGCTCTTATGGGTTGTACATATACGTATTTTGGGGCAGCAATTGTGTCACAAAATCGTGGTCCGAATCGGAAATATTGTATGTTTTGTGATTACCAAATGTTGAAATTATAAAGTATGAGATCAATTTAAGTTGTAAATTCATGCCTAAACGGTAAATTGCTAATTCATGTGGAATAAGGTATATTGTAAACGCGGGGTAACGCGTTGGGCAGGAAGGGCAATCCAGGTCCGCTTGACTGGGATCATCCGGTTGGGCGCCTGTCTCGCTCCTTGGTTTAGGGGCGTGACATAAACTTCCCAATAAATAACCCCACTCATGGAACGTGAGAACTCAAGTGGAAAACAAAACTCAAGGCCTAACTGGAATCAGTGAATCTCAAAAGGGAATCACATATAACCTGAGAAATATTTTGTGAATATAAGGGAAAGAATGCAGATGGGATATTGTGTGATAGTAGTCCCTTCTTCAACCATTTCTTTTATTTCACATATACATAACTAAATCATGTTGGCACCAAACAAGCCACCAAGTCAGCCTATGGTCACAACCTCAATTTAAATCTTCCATTCCTTCTAAATTAACAAAATTATACCCACACTAAAAGATCAATTCTCTAATAGAAAGCCACGAATATATCTATCATCAAAGAGAGGTAGAACAATGAGAAAAGATCAACCGGTTATCAAGGATATCACCACTCAAAATAAAACATACCCTGCATAATTTCAACTTAACCATCCACACGAGAACCAGGTAGTGTCACATAACAGAAATATAATAAATAACATGACAAACAGGATACTGATTTACCTAACAGATAAAACACAAACTAAGTTGTCACAGGAACACAAGGACCAAATCGGGGGCGCGACAGCATGGCGAATCTGCTAGGGATTTTCAGGCTTTTAAACATTTCAAATTGCTTTGTGAATTTGTACCTCTTCCCATTCCCCGTATGTGCAATTACTTGTTTATTTCATTAAGCATTTAATTTTCTTCAAAAGTAGTTGACATATCTTTCTTTTTCCCTTCCTTAGTAACCGCTTTAATTATTAATTGTTGTATTTGTTGCTTTTATAACGTGCAAATACGTGACTACATGTTTACTGTTTATTGCATTATTCGGGATCCGACATTCATACTCCACTCGTGCCCAACAAAATCCTATAGCAACGCTTGACGAGTGGTTTCTCCCTTCCTATATTATTACCCCTTAAATTCGGAAAGGCTTATTTGAGGTAAAACTAGTCGATCAGCGGTGCAGTCGACGGTTCCGTGCCTTTCCCCCTTGAGTTGTCCGCTCAGCGGTACCAGTCTAAAAACCCATAGAAACCTTACTCCGTTATACTGTTGCATGCATCATGGTCAAACCTAGCTTGGCTAACGTGTTTTCTGCACAATAACCTTTAAGATAGCCTGGTTCAAAATTCCACTAGGTTTCCATAAACCCAAATGGACATCATCACGTTATGTGCATTTATTTGGAGAATTAAAAGCTTCGTGCAAATCGTGAGGCACGAAGTCCCCAGATTCGGCATGGTCACCAACATCCACCCAAAATTGCTGAGTTGGTGGGAAGATTTGCATTCTAGTGACAAGACCCTCGTTAAGAAATATCTGGGTAATCTACGATCCCTCCGGGATATCCAGCCTAACAATATGATGATAGAGGTTGTTACCCTATTCTGGGACTGTGAAAGGGCTGTCTTCCGCTTTGGGGACATCGAAATGACACCTTTGTTAGAGGAGATAAGAGGATTGGCCGGTCTAGCTTGGGAAACTCCGGGTTTGCTAATGCATGAGAACCGCACAAGCAAGGGTTTCTTGAAGATGATGGGTCTAAAGAAGAATGCAAAATTGGGATGCCTAAAATAATCATACATCCCTTTTGACTATCTGTATGAACGGTACAGCCGCATCAAGTCATATCGTACTTTCCATGAGAAATTCTCCATCACATCCTTGGGACACATTCATCGTAGGGTGTTCATTTTCATGGTTTGCTTCCTCGGTCTGATTGTATTCCCAATGAAGAAAGAAAGAATTCATACTAGATTGACTATGGTAACCAAGACATTGATGGGAAAAACTTCAGCATTGTCCCTATGGTCATTTCAGACATATACTGAGCCTTAGAAAAAATGTCAGAGAGGAGCAAAAGACTTCAAATGTTGTAACTTATTACTACAACTCTGGCTCTTGGAATATCTCCAAAATGGCCAATACCGATAAGAGATTCAGCGAAGGGCGTGGAATGACCACATCGCTTTCCACCATCAAAAGCGAATGACTTACATCCCTGACATGTTTGCTCAGCCCGAGAATGCCAAAGAATAGGTCGAGCTCTTCGATAATCTGATTGAGGAACAAGTCCAATGGATGTTCGAGTGGTTTCCGACATAAGAGTTCATTGTCCGATCTAGAGATGCACCATTCCTGATATTGATTGGCCTGAGAGGAACAAATCCTTACGTCCCTCTCCGGGTTATGAGGCAAGCAGGTAGGAAGCAAGTCATACAAAGGGTCGACAAGTTGTGTCATTTCCGGGCTGACTTCCAAAATGATGATAGTCCTCACAAGTGCCAAGCCCAACACATGTTGCACTGTAAGATCGTTATGGAGAAAGACACCATTGAGCCAGAAGGATATCACGCTGGTTGCAACCCTTTCTATTCGGGTTGGTTGGAAGATAATTGGGATGGTCTGGGCAAACGGGGATTCATCCGAGGCCACATGATTATAGATGAAAAGGCCTAGGCACAGGTCAAATACAATCAACTACGCAAAAGGATCCGTGAATGCGAGAGCGAGCACCGCCAAATACATGACTCCAACAAGAAGCTGATTGAGGAATGGAAAGACATGGCCATCAGTACCAACAAGAGGCTAGGATACTTAGAGCGAAGCATAGTCGAGCTGGAGGGAAAATTCGTCAAAAGGGTTGAAGACTGTCAAAAGGCTGAAGGGACTGACGGTGGGCATCTAGCCAGAGCATACCTACTGCTAGGACTTCACGAGTTGGGGAAGTTGTTCGAAAGAATCAAGGATGCCGAGTTTGTGGAAGGACCTTCTGGGACAAAGTAGATAAGAATTTCTTTTCTTTTCGCTTGTTAACGTAATAAGGCCAATGGCCATTAGTAACTTTACTTCTTGTTTATTTAGTGTCGTTTTGGGATTCACTATTTTTATCAATGAAATGAGGAATTTAGCATTTTAAGTTCTCGAAATCAATTTTTCGCTAGTCCTACCTCGGGCACAAAGAGGTTCCCAATTTATGACGCTCTTTACATTCCCGCACTATGTGTTTAAATACTACAATACCTTTCATAAACCTCACTGACTTGGTTACCTTTTGTTTTTGTTTTGTTTTCTTTCTTTTATTATTCCCCTCCCCAAAGGTTAGTTCGTGCACTCTGGTGTCACGACCCAAATCCTAGTTTAGGTCGTGATGGCGCCAAACTCCGATGTCAGGCAAGCCAACTTTAATTTGCTAGAGATCCCTTCTTAATGTATCAGACAATTTACTAACTCTTGTGAAATTTCATAACTTAATTACGAAATAAATAGGTGATTTAAACAACCGTAAAGAGAAAATTGACCATATTAGTCACCACCAATAATTACAACCCAAAAGAATATGATATCCACTACGTGGGTGTGCCAGGAACTGGCATCACGAGTCTACGGGCATCTAATAGAAATGAGCATCCAAAAGAAAATACAAGTTTGCCCTACGGTCTGATGAAGTATAAACAGACGTAGCAAAAGAAAAGAGGAACTCCAAGGAACTGCCAGAGAAAGCGTCAAGGAAAGCAGCTCACCGAGAAGTCCACACCAACTATAGCTCAGGGACGAACTCCGGACGAATACCCAGATGCACCTACCTCAAAACCTGTACAATTAAGTACAGAAGCGTAGTATGAGTACATAAACAAATATGTACCCAGTGAGTATCCCATCTAATCTCGAAGAAGTAGTGACGAGAAGTCGACGTGATACTTACTAAGGTCAAAACAATGTAATTAAATGAAGGCTAGGTAGGAATAGCAGTCGTAGTAATTTCAAGGACATGAAATATCAAGTATAAATTTGTAATTACCTTTGCATGTCAATTCCACTAGCATATAATTTGCTAAATTTCCTTTTCACATAAATCAATTTATACAAGTATCAGAAAACTCCCAGTTAATCGAATAGCACATAGTATGCCGAAGCGTACGGCCGATACGTCGTGAAAATAAATGTGCACTGCCGAGGGTTGAATGGCTCGAACCATAGATGCATCTATTACCCCGCTCGCGAATTGAACATGCGACGTGGTTGAAATAATGATAGGGCTATCCCTCTCACGGATCATACATGCGACACGGGTGCCCGTATACATACACATAATTATCAAGAGTTCAGGGATTCAACAGAGATTATACTTGAAGACAAGAATTAAGCAATGTAAATTCTGAATGTAACTTCCTAATACCCTCATACCAATGCAAGGATACTAAGAAACCCAAAATACATTTAAGGTCACATATAAGGCACATAAAAGCATGCTTGTGAGTCCTAAAACTACCCGTCATAACATAATAGTAGCTACGCACGGACTCTCATCAGTTCGTGTGTGCGTAGCCCCCGCAAATAAGGACATGCAATTATTATGATCACCTATGGGGACAATTCCCTCTTACAAGGTTAGAAAGGAGACTCACCTCGTGCCGAGCCTACTTTCCGGGTCAAGAACGCGCCAGAAACTCCAAACTCGTCTCCCAAGGACTCGAAACTAGTCAAATATGGTATACATGAATTAATCTTTGCTCAAAAGTATGAAATTTCCCTAATTAAGTAGTTAGTTCAACCTACTTGAAAAATCCCAAAATACACCCCGGGCCCACGTGCTCGAGTTCCGGAAATTCTCGAAGGAAACACTCACCCATAACCTCGGGATCATTAATATTTGGTTTTTGTATGATTTCATATCTAGTTAGTGGGAAAATTCCCTAAATTTCTTAAAGCCCTAGGTTTCTACCATAACCCTTGATTTACACTAATTAGGGGGTTAATATACCTAGGAATTCATGTATTAGACTAACATTAGGGGTGAAATCACTTACCTTTCAGTAGCCAGGTCGTTTTGCTCTTTTCCAAGCTCTCGAGGTCGTCAATGGAGGAAAGAAACGATGTAAAATGGTTCTTTCCCGTATTTTAAAAGACCTTACTGCGTACAGGGTTTCGACACATGCGGCTCTAGGACCGCACCTGTGGTCTCGCGCCTGCGAAAAAAGTCTCGCACCTGCGGAAGAGGGGTAAGGGGCCTGGGCTCGCACCTGCGGAACAGAGTCCGCACCAGCGGCTCTGCTTCTGCGAATTTGGTCCGCACCTGCATCGACTGGGCAGCCTCACCTGGGGCCCCACCTGCGAAGCAAGGACCGCAGGAGCAGTCTCGCACCTGCGAGTGGGCAACCGCAGGTGCGGTCACACCAGACCTGGTGCACCAGCAGCTATTGCGGCTAGTTTTTTTTTTTGCCTCGCTTGATGCCCGAATGACATCTGGGCCATCCCGAGCCCCCGTCAAAATATACCAACAAATCCCATATCATAATACGGACTTGCTCGAGCCTTTGGAACACCCAAAACAACGCTAAAACTCAAAATCACACCTCAAAACCCCTAGATTCAAACTTAAGAACTTTAAGTTCTTGAATTCAATAACAATGCGCCGAACCGACCTATACTACTCGTAACGGAACTATTCCCGATCTCATAATTTCATTTGGACCTCAATAACACAAAAACACGTTCCAAACCTCAATCCTTGAACTTAAGGAATTATATTTAACTATATGGCACCGAAACGCTCCCAGGTCATCCAAAAACCGCCCCGAACATACGCCCAAGTCCGTAATCATCATACGAAGCGACCGGGACCGTTGAAACTTGATTCCGATGTAGTTTACTCAAAACATTGACCAAAGTCAAACTTGGCCTTAAAAGCCAACCTTTGGGAACCAAGTGTCTTATACTCTTCCAAATCCCGAACCACCCGTCCCCACAGGTCATAAATCGTTAAAAGCAACTACGGGAAGTTTTATTTAGGGGAACGGAGTCCTAGAAGGAAAAACAACCAGTCGGGTCGTTACATCTGGCATCATCTTCCTATCTCACAAGATCCATGGGCCCTCCACCCTCTCATCCTCTTAGTCCTCCCAAAAGCAAGAACAAAGGCAAGAAGAAAATGGAAGATTTAAGCAACATCAGAAAGGAAAACACTGAGCATGTAGAGGCCACTGATGGCCAGGGTATTCGGGTTCCAAACGAGAACATGTCGCAACTTGAACAAAAGTTACTGAAATTCCAAGAAGAGCTTGATCAGGTTTGAAATTTGGCAAACCTGTCCCCAACGCCCAAAATCCTACACCTCTTCAAAATATCCCAAAACACAAGAATCATCATGCATCTCACAATCACGCCACTCCACCAAAGAACCAGACCTTCCCGACACAATGTAACACCTGCCATACCCCAAAGAACACTCCGCTACTTATCCCGGAACACCAGAACTCCCGAAATGACAATTTCCACACCAATGCACCAGAACACTATAACAATCCTATCTACGTGGAGACCATGCCACACTCCACTCCACCTATCTCATATAGACCTGAGTCTGATGAAAGGATTTGCTTATCAAGAATTTGGCCGAGGAACTTAAGAAGCTGACCAGCCGGGTTCAAGGCGTTAAGGGAAGAAGGGGAGTCGAAGGGCTAAACTATGAGGACCTCTACATACAACCCGATGTCGAACTGCCTGAGGGGTATAAACCTCCTAAGTTGATGGTACAATTGATCTAAGGGTCCATCTGAGGACCTACTGTGACAAGAAGGTTGGAGTAGGGAAAAATGAGAGGATCCGCATGAAGTTGTTCATGAGGAGCTTGAAAGGAGATGCATTGTCTTGGTACATCAGCCAAGATCCCAAGAAGTGGTCGAATTGGGTGAGCATGGCATCTGACTTCATGGACAGGTTCAGATTTAATACAGAGAATGCACTGGATGTGTTCTAAATCTAGAATCTCAAGAAGAAACCCACGGAAACATTTCGCGAGTATGATACTCGCTGGAGGGCCGAAGCTGCTAAGGTCAGGCCCGCCTTAGATGAGGAATAGATGAACAAGTTCTTTGCCTGGGCTCAGGACCCACAATACTACGAGCGATTGATGGTGATTGAGAACCACAAGTTCTCCGACATTATCAAATTAGGTGAAAGGATCGAGGAAGGTAGTATGGTCACTAATTTTGAAGCCTTGCAAGCTACGAATAAGGCTTTACAGTCCGGTGGTGTGTCCAAGAAAAGGGACGTGGGAGCCACATGGTTGCGCGGAGAGCCAAATCCCTGTTCAAATACCAATCTTACCCAACACCTCCACTCAAATATCAGACAATCCCAACTTACCAAGCACCCTCGCCCTCATACCAAGCTCTACCACCAACTTATTAATCATATCCACCACCTACATATCAACCTACTTCACCCAGATACGCCCAACCCGCTCCTGTTTACCACACCTACAATTCTCAGCCATCTCATTATCAATCACCCCCCGCACGCCAAAACTTACCTAGACCTCGACCTAATTTTGATCGCAGACCTCCAAGATAGTACACTGCCATAGCTGAACCTATTTCCCAACTGTATGAAAAGCTAAAGGTTGCTGGTTAAGTCATCCCCGTCCCTGATGCAACCCCTAAAAATCCTTCCCAGTGGGTTAACCCAAACAACTACTGTGCATACCACTCCAGCATGAAGGGACACACCATCGATGAATGCCGCTCTTTGAAAGACAAGATACAATCCTTGATTGAGAACAAGATCATTCTGGCAAAGGAATCCACTCAAAACGTCCGAAACAATTCTCTTCCAAACCATAAGGGTGGAGGCATCCACATGATTGAAATCGAAGAAGACAGGGACCCCTAGGGGTCAATTGGGTTGATTGTAGAAGGCGATAACCCAAAGAAACCGGCGGTCACTCTCAATCCAATCATAGTCCAGATTCAACCGGATAAAGATGTTGAGGTAGATATGTCTGTACCTTTTGAGTTTGAAGCATCGCCACCTATATAAACACTAACACCAATTGAGGTCGTATTCATGTCTTCGGAAAATTTACCCGCACCATTTGAAGTTGCAGTCCTACTACCTAAGGCACATGTTCCGTTCCAAGTAAAGGTAGTCGCGCCGATCACAGTGGCAATATCAAACACGTCACCCTTCTATACAAATGTTATACCATGGGACTATACATCCAAGGCAAGAAGGAAAGGCAAAGTCAATACTGAAGAAGCTACCGCGGCATAGGGTATGACAAGAACTGGTAGAGTCTATACACCTGAACATCTGGCAGAATCAAGCAAGGAGGCTTCCAACTGGTCACCCATTATCGAGACAGGTTCAGACAACCTTTCGAGGAAAGTACAGGCCAAGGAGTATTAGGTCATCGACCAACTGAACAAGACACCAGCTCGGATATCCATTCTTTCCTTGTTACAAAATTCAGACGCGCACAGAAATGCCTTGTTAATGGTGCTGAATGAAGAGTACGTGCCAAATAATATAACCAGTGAGGAATTGGCCAATATGGTAGGCCAAGTGTTGGAAAGCCATAAGATCACCTTCCATGAGGAAGAGTTTCCACCTGAAGGGTTGGGTCACAACAAAGCACTGCACATCACTTTGCAATGCGAAGACTGTTTCATGACCAGAATTCTAATCGACGGAGGATCCAGTCTCAATATCTGTCCGTTGATAACACTCAAGAAATTGGGGAAAGGGATGCATGAGATAAAAGATAGATAAATCAATGTAAAAGCTTTTAATGGCTCTCAAAGGTCCACTATTGGGGAAATTAGCATGTGCTTGCAGATGGGGCCAACTTGGTTCGAGGTTGACTTCCAAGTCATAGATGTACGAGCATCCTACAACTTGCTATTAGGACGGCCATGGATACATGCTGCTGGGGCCGTTGCATCAATGCAACATCAGGCGGTAAAGTTTGAATGGAACCACCAAGAAGTGATCATTCATGGCAATGGAAGCAATCATATTTACAATCGCCAGACTATTCCGGTGATCGAAGGTGGAAGGAAGATGGGTGGAGAAACTTACGACCCTATTGAACGAGTCAATGCTATAGATAAAGAAAAATGGTGGGATAGCAAAATTGAGAGTATACTGAGCTGGAGTGGGTACGATCCTGTTAAAGGGCTCGGCAAGAACCTCCAAGGGATCTCCAAACCTATAAAGATCAAGAAACATGGCACCACTTTCGGTCTGGGCTACGAGTACACCTGGGAAGAATTCAACATCTGGTCACCGCCATGGCGCGGTCCTTACTACCCACTGGAGCATCCGATACGGCGCCTAGAGCAGACTTTTCACCAGGCCGGCATTATTTATGGGACAGATGAAGAAGAAGCACTTGCAGCATTGAGGAACTTATTCCTGGAGGACAGTGACATGGAGTGTTGTGTTATTCTCGAGGTGGGAGAGGAAACCCCTTCTATACAGGTCGTGAGCAGAGGGGCATATCTTAAGAATTGGACCGTCAGAACAGCCAGAGCCCGATGAGCCTCGGGGTAGCACGGCTGAAACAAGCATTGTTCATTTTTTTACTAAATGATTTTTCTTTTCGCATTTTTCAATTCCTGCAATAAAAGCTTCGATGTTCAAAACAATCATTCCATTTATCAAAATCATTTTTTTACGAATCAATATTTATTACTGATTTTTTCTCTCACTACTTTATCTTTAGAGCACTACTATTACTTGTCTTGACGAACCAATGATTGTGATATGTAACCAGACAACGCAACAACTGGACATTGATTTAGAAGAATGTGATATACCTGACAAGATCGTCAAAGAAGTCGATATTTTTAAGAACAGACCTAAGTCCAACCTGAACGAGACCGAAATTGTCAACTTAGGAGATTGGAAAAATTTGAAGGAATCTCGTATTAGCATTCATTTGTCGCCGTCAGAGAAAAAGCAATACACATAATTTCTAAAGGAGAATGAGGACATATTCGTCTGGTCATACGATGACATGACTGGTCTAAGCACATCCATTGTTTCTCACAAATTACCAACTGATCCAATGTGTCCGCCGGTAAAGCAAAAACTCAAAAAGTTCAAGCCTGACATGATCTTGAAAACCAAAGAAGAAGTCACCAAGCAGATCAATGCCAAGGTTCTCAGGGTAGTAAAATATCCAACATGGTTACCTAACGTTGTACCAGTACCAAAGAAAGATGGGAAGGTTAGAGTCTGTGTCGACTACCGGGATATCAATCAGGTCAGTCTGAAAGATGACTTCCCCTTGCCTAACATACACATCATGATTGACAATTGCGCCAAGCACGTGCTACAATCATTCATGGATTATTTCGCTGGTTATCATCAAATCTCGATGGATGAGGAAGATGCTGAGAAAACGGCTTTCATTACACAATGGGGAGTATACTGCTATAAGATAATGTCGTTCGGTCTGAAAAATGCAGGGGCCACCTATATGAGGGCTATGACCACTATCTTCCATGATATGATACACAATGAAATTGAGATATATGTGGATGGTGTTTTTATCAAATCCAAGAAAGCCACTGATCACATAGCAGACTTGAGGATATTTTTCAATAGGCTACGGAAATACAATCTGAAGCTGAATCCCGCAAAATGTGCATTCGGGGTTCTCGCCGGTAAGCTGCTCGGGTTCATTGTCAGTCGCTGAGGGATAGAACTGGATCCGTCAAAGGTCAAATTCATTCAAGAGTTTCCACCACTAAGGAACATGAAATGTGATGAGTTTCCTTGGATGTATTAACTACATCAGCCGGTTCATAGCACAGTCTACAGTTATATGTGAGTCGATCTTCAAGATGCTAAAGAAAGATGCCGCGACCAAATGGACCGATGATTTCCAAAAGGCCTTTTACAGAATTAAGGAATACCTGTCGACACCACCAGTCCTGGTACCATTTGATCCAGGTAGACCTTTACTACTCTACCTTCCAGTGCTAGATGGAGCTTTCGGCTGCGTTCTGGGGCAGCATGACGAAACAGGAAAGAAAGAGCAGGCCATTTATTATGTCAGCAAGAAGTCCACTTCGTACGAAGCTCGGTATTCTCTATTGGAATGCACCTGTTGTGTTCTGACTTGGGTAGCTCAGAAGCTGAGGCATTACTTTTGTGCCTACACCACATATCTTATATCAAGGATGGATCCCTTAAAATACATCTTTCAGAAGCCAATGCCCAATGGCAAGTTGGCCAAGTGGCAAATCCTGCTGAGTGAGTTTGACATTGTCTATGTGACTCAGAAACCAGTCAAGGGGCAGGCACTGGCAAACCATCTTGTTGAGAACCCCGTGGATTGAGAATACGAACCCCTGAAAACATATTTTCCCGATGAAGAGGTATCATTCATAGGAGAGGGCATTGCAAAATCCTATGACGGTTGGAGAATGTTCTTCGATGGAGCAGCAAATTTCAAAGGAGTCGGTATTGGAGTTGTCCTGATATTAGAAACTGGTCAACACTATCCGGTATCCGCCAAACTCAGATTCCCATGCACCTACAACATGGCTGAATATGAAGCCTGCATCTTAGGGCTCAACATGGCCATTGACATGAACGTCTAAGAGATGTTAGTAATTGGTGACTCATATTTGTTGGTACATCAGGTACAAGGAGAATGGGCTACCAAGAATTCAAAGATATTTTCTTACCTACACCACGTGCAGGAATTAAGAAAGAGGTTCACGAAGATAGAATTTTGGCATGTCCTCATAATCCAGAATGAGTTCGTCGATGCATTGGCTACTCTATCGTCTATGATTCAGCATCTAGACAAGAATTTCATTGATCGTATTCTAGTGAAATTCCATAGTCAGCCAGCTTACTATACCCATGTCGAAGAAGAAGCAGACAGAAAGCCTTGGTTTCATGATGTCAAAGAATACTTAGCAAGGGGAGAGTACCCAGAGCTTGCAAATCACACTCAGAAACGCACACTCCGAAGATTGTCCAACAATTTATTTCGCAGTAGAGGAATCCTATATAGGAGGACTCCCGATTTGGGACTATTAAGATGTGTCGACGCAAAGTAAGCATCCAAGATATTAGAAGAGATTCATGCTGGGAACTGCGGCCCGCAAATGAATGGTTTTGTTTTGGCTAAGGAGATAGTCAGAGCTGGTTACTTCTGGATGACTATGGAAATAGTCTGCATCCAGTATGTACAGAAATGCCATCGCTATCAGATACATGCAGACATGATAAAGGTACCTCCAAACGAGCTTAATGCCACAAGCTCACCGTGGCCATTCGCCACTTGGGGAATGGACGTTATTGGACCAATCAAGCCTGCCGCCTCCAATGGACACATGTTCATCCTAGTAGCCATCGACTATTTCACCAAATGGGTCGAAGCAGCATCCTACAAACCAGTGACTAAGAAAGTCGTGACTGACTTTGTCCGCAACCATGTTGTCTGCCGGTTCAGAATTCCGGAATCAATCATTACCGACAATGGTTCCAATCTCAAAATCAACATGATGAAGGCTATGTGCGAGACTCTCAGAATCAAACACAAGAACTCCACAACCTACCGACCTCAGATGAATGGAGCCGTAGAAGCCACCAATAAAACATCAAGAAGATATTGAGGAAAATGATAGAAAGGCACAAACATTGGCATAAGAAGATATAATTTGCTTTACTAGGATATCGTACGTCAACCGCGACAACCCCTTACGTGTTGGTTTATGGTACAGAAGCTGTCATTCCTGTCAAAGTTGAGATTCCATCCTTAAGTATCATACAAGAAGTTGAGCTCAGCGATGCAGAGTGGGTAAAGAACTGTTATGAGCAGCTGGCCATTATAGACGAAAAAAGAGTGAATGCAGTTTGTCATGGTAAACTTTATCAGAATATAATGTCCAGAGCCTTCAATAAGAGAGTCAAGCCAAGACAGTTCACACCGGGGCAGCTTGTGTTGAAGAAGATCTTTCCCCATCAAGTTGAAGCCAAAGGGAAATTCTCTCCCAACTGGCAAGGTTCGTATATGGTTCACCGAGTGTTGACAGAAGGAGCTCTTATTCTTGCAGAAATGGATGGAGAAGTTTGGCTGAAGCCAATCAATTCAGACGCAGTTAAATGCTACTATGTGTAATCTTTACGCTTTCCTTATGTTATGTAAATTGAACTACGCCTGACCTGATTCCCGTTTAAGAGGGAATACGTAGGCAGCCCTATGGGTATGGTCACAATTCAATAAAAATATCATTTTTCCCCGCAATTGGAAACTTGGCAGAATTTTGAGGAGGATCCTCAAAATTCCGAAGTAATTTCAGCCGATCGCCGCACGTGCAACAATCAGAAGTGTTAACCCATCAAACTGGGGCAAAATTTGAGGAGGACGCTCAAAATTTCATAGCAGGAGAGGATGCAATGTCTTGAGCCGTGTCACGGTCATCGGTTCATCTAAAAATATTTTAGATTATATGTTTATGTTATACTTTTACAAAATCATGCATACATATTCTTGAAACATCTTTGTTTAGCAAACGCTACCCCAATGATACGAACAGTATCATCGGATCAAGCCAAACAAGTCAAGCAAAGCCAACAGGGGATACGAACTAACCTTCCCCATCTGCAAAACTCACGATTTTTCTGTGGAAGCAGGCACGAACAATAAACACGCAGAGAAGTCAAAATTTTCATCATAGTTGCAAATTGCAAAGTTCGATGTCCGCATAGAGAACAAGCATGTTAAAAGTCACAATTTTTCGAAACCATCACACTTGTCGACTGTTGCTATCAGTAAAAAACGTACGATGCTCCGTAGTCACAATACCTACAATGGTCACAACATTGCAATCTATTATCAGTTATGAAATTTCATTGGCATTTATTCCATCTTGCACAAGGCTACCATTCTGCCTTCCGAGACTTAGCACTGTCTCCATCGGCATTCTTGCAAAAGGCTCCGAGGTTAAGCCCTACCTCCTTCAGCATTCTTGCATAAGGCTACCTTTCTGCCTTCTGAGGTTAAGCTCTATCTACATCTTCATTCTTGCATAAGGCTACCATTATGCCTTTCGAGGTTAAGCTCTACCTCCATCTGCATTCACATCCTTGCATAAGGCTACATTTCTGCCTGCCGAGGTTAAGCTCTACCTCCATATGCATTCGCATCTTTGCATAAGGCTACCATTATGCCTTCTAAGGTTAAGCTCTACCTCCACCTTCATTCTTGCATAAGGCTACCTTTCTGCCTTCTGAGACTAAGCACTGTCTCCATCTGCATTTGCATAAGGCTACCATTCTGCCTTCCGTCTTGCATAAAGCTACCATTCTTCCTTCCGAGACTAAGCATTATCTCCATCTACATTAGCATAAGGCTATCATTCTGCCTTCCATCTTGCATAAGGCTATCATTTTTCCTTCCGAGGTTAAGCTCTACCTCCCTTTGCATAAGGCTACTTTTTTGCCTTTCGAGGCTAAGCTCTGCCTACAATTTTCTTTTTCATCGAGACTAAATGCTGTCTCAATCACTATTTATTCCCTTTTTCTTACGGGCTAAGCTCTGCCCCTCAATTCGCAAGACTAAACTCTGTCTTGTCCGGATCATATTACTGCATTTTTTCTTGTCCGGATCCCCGTAAGCTGTTTATTCATACAACTCTTTATGTTGCGCCCGTTCTTGTAAAAAACTCCATCGGTACACTTCGCTGATGACTCCTGAACTACATACGGCCTAATTCCTGTAAAACTAGGGATATGTAGGCAACTCAGAAACCAGGGTGCGGCCTAAATCTCTTCAAACCGTTTCACTCGGTCAAATTTGGCCATCATATCTTTACCCGACAACTCTTTCATCCTTCCCGGGTAAAAAGCGGCAGCTGTTGATACCCAATTTTTGTCAAACTATTTTTAATTTGCATATATACCTTCAAAAAATAGTTTTTATAACAATTGGTATTTTTCCATAATTTTTAGATATTTTTATCAATTTACTTCTATTTTATCTAGTACTTTTATACCTATTAGTTAATCATAAATTTCATTTAGTTTCAAAACATTTCTTGGCTTAAGATATTATTTTTGGTCCTATTAGGATTTAATTATTTCACAAATTAGCCAAATTAGCATTATTTGGCTATAACTGCAATAACTTTGCAATTATAGCGTAACTATATATTTTGTGCTATTTTTCACTAAATAATTAGTCACTTGTATTTTTAAGTACTAGTTAATCACCTTAATTTAATCTATTTATCCTTAATTTCATTTTTATATAATTATTAGCCATTTTAAACGGGTATTTAACAAATAGACACTTTTAATTAAATTTTATTCAATTCTACCCGGACCCCCAACCCAATTAACTAGCACAAATAACCCAAGCCCAATTCCCAATTTACCCGACCCAACATCTGATTAAATCATGGTCGTTGATCAATTTTGATCAACGACCCAGATTCGCCCTTACCATTAATAACTCCTAAAGACTACCCCCTCCCCTCTCTCATTCATTTCCCCGCTTCACCGTCTCTCTATCTCCCTCTCTATCTCTCTGGTTCTCTCTAGAACCTTTCCCCTCTGATGAACTCTGTCTCTCTTTTCCGGCCACGTCGCCTGCCGGAAACCATGAGTGCACACCGTTCCTAGCCTATGTCTTTCACCACACCGGCTTGACATTGTCATGAGGTCCTCAGGTGAACCTGGAGCGGTTCAACTCCCATCTATGGCCATTCATGCCGTTTTCCGGCCATCTCTGGCCGTCCGAGTAAGATCTTTACACTTTCTGGTTGACACCGGTAAAATTTTGAGTTTTTCTTCTCCTCCCTGGGTTCTCTCTTGAAACCCTAACTTCTAAAATTTCCGATCTTTCTAGATATTTCGAGTTGTTTTGATGATTTCTTCAAAGGTTTTTCATTTTTTCCTAAAATGATTATCCGTCTACTAAACTAGGATTCTTGAAACGTTTTTAAAAATAATAGCTTTTCTTTATGATTTCTAGCCTTATTATGATTCTCATCATGTCCATCGTTATCTAAACCTTCTCACTTTTGTTCTGGTTTATTTTGACTAAAAAACCCTAGGTTTTTGGTTTAACTCTATATTCTGAGTGTGTCTTTGATGATGTGTTTTTGCATGTGTTTGATTCTCATGAGCTTCCTAAGTCTTTGTGGTTTTTCCTTATTGTTTGCTTATTAGTATGTTGATTCTTTGTTTCTTCCGCTAATGTTGTGCTTGTCTTATTGATCTCTCTAATTGTTATTGTCCTTGTTAACTGTGAGTGTTATGGTTTTTTCTCTTGTCCTGTCGATTGTACCATATCGTATTCTACGAAGTCTTTCAATTGCTTGTTATGCCCTGCGTGATTCCCAATTTAAGCTTCTGATTTTGCCTAACGTGTGTCTATGCCATTTTAAGTCAGTACTGTTTTGACATTTTGAATCATTGAATGATTGTGATTTGTACTCTACTAATTCTGTCACACAATGTTCTCTATTGGCTCTGAATACTTACTTAAATACGTGATACTTCCCTAATTGGTGCTAATTTCCTATAATGTGAACCTCACTCGAGGTTTCTTGTTGATTTTCAGAATACCTTGCCTTATTTCTATTAATAATTCTGTCAAATTAATTCACACATGCTTCCCTTAATTAGAGTATTCTGAACTTAGCCCCTATTACATGTCTTATACTTTGTTGAAATCTATGTCCTTACGTGTTACCATCAGTCTATATGATTTTCTTTCCTTATGTTATCATTATTTGTATCCGTTTGAATATTGACTCCTTAATTAAAGCGAGTACTGATATTAATGTGATTTTAATTGATGTACACTTCCATAATTTTGCTGAACTATTATTTGTTACCTTATTTTCTTCCTATTTTTAAAAACTATAAGTACCATTCACTCTTTAATTAAGACAGACGAATGGACTGGTTCAATACCTCTCTCTCACACAATTAAAACTTTATGCTCTCTTCTCTCTTCTTTGTGCTACTTGTTACTATTCTAGTTAGCCGGCTGCAAGCCAAGGCTAACTATTGTTCTCTCCTCTACTTTGTGTTTACTGTCTTCACTTCACTGGTATGTTCTAATTCAAATTCCAGTTCTCAAATCAACATGTTTCTATTGCTTCTTCAATTCATTATGTTTCTGATATGTTTCTATCTATTATTTTATTGTTCAATGTGTAATTAAAATCTCTACTTCATATAGTATGTTAAACTATGCTTTACGAACTTAAAACTTGTTTCAATGTATTCTACTCTACTCCTATGTTTGTGCATAAGTTTTGATTAGGGCATACTCTACTGCCTTAAGTCGTTTGATGCAGTTATGTTTAGTCTATTCTTACATTATGTTATACCCCAATTCCATGAACACCCTTAAGAGCTTCTTTTCTGTACCTCTTTGTACTTCTGCCTGTTATATGTTCACTACTCTGTACCTTTATGTGTCCCCAATCCCTCACTACACTATTTGTGGTTGTTAAACTTGCCTTATTATGCTGTCATGATCCTAAAATTGTGAATGTATTCACTCGGATTGCCTTACACTTTTCAAACTGTTTTACTGAATAAAGTCCTTTACAAAAACTCTTTTTTTTTAAAACCAATTTTTCTTGTGTAAAACTATTTCCTTACTCAAAGCTTTCAAAACTATGTCAAGCACTCTCACTTTACTCCTCGATCCTTAGGTTCTGCCCCCTTTGTGTAAGCATTTCTTTGGGATCCTTGAGCTCCCTCTGAACATTGACTCACTAAGGCTGGCCCTTCCACACTGCACTTACTCTACTATGGCTGTGAAAGCTGGGTCTGAGCACTCTCCGGGATCCCTTGAGATCCTTAGGGAACTTTGACACACCCGGATTATGAGAAAGGATGTGAAACACCACCTAGCACTGAGGATGTGGAAATATGGGCCTATACTGCAAGCTCCCTATAGCTAACTTCTTATTTTTCTTATTTCGGCTATGTAATTCATGTTCAATGGTCTGTAATAATTATTTGTAAACAACTCTGGGGCTGGATAGTGAAAAGGGAGGGTAATATATATGTTGTAGTGTAATCAATGGTAGAAACCATGCTTCATATGTTTACTTTCTTCTGTGTGCAATAGACTTCATGTTTAGGCATAACACACAAAGCATGCCATGCATTAGATACCATGTCCCCCTAGGACTCATATATATTGTTTTCTTCAGCATCTCATCATTACTGCTATCACTTAGAAATCATGTCTCTAAGGTAAATAATAACATAAAATAAACTGTCACCATGTGATTTTGCCCTATGTGAGACTTACATGTCTTTCTACGCATTTAAAATCCTGTTCTAGATAAATATGTTAACATAAGTTGTTATTCATGCAATCATTATGCTACGACTACGTTTCACACTTAGAAATCCTATTCTAAGGTAAACAACATTAAAACAAGCTGTCACTTCTGCCTATTTTGAAATTGTGGATAATGCTATGATTTCTGTGTGCATTTAGAAACCCTGCTTTAGTGATTTTGCATGTGCATCACTTTGCATTAGACATCATGTTCTAGGATCACACTCGCCTAATTACACTTGGCCTAATTACTGATGTATGAACGAAATATGAGTCCACCTCGCTCTAACAACTGGTAACAAACTCCTATGTATTCTGCAACACTTAGAACTGCATGCTCTTAGGTGTAACAACCTTAAAATTATTAAAGCTCTTGATAACTGTTATATATGATCCCACACCTAGGCAATTCTTAGGTAATCAACCTTAAACAAAACTGAAACTGTCCTTTGTGATTACTGTCTAACTATCAGCATGCTTAAAATCAGTAGGCAAAACTTATTAGGACTTCCTCTCTGAGTTATGCAATAAATCTGTTGCTATCACTTAGATACCATGCTTAGGATTAGAATTCAAACCAAGACCTTAACTGTGTTTGAGTCATGCTGATTCTATGTATTATTTGTGGAGGTATTTGAGCCTTTCCTGCTTATATGTTATTCCCCTATCTGCAGTCCTATCTGTTTCTCTATATGTCACCTTAGCATTTTACCTTTAAAACCTGAGGGTCTGCCTACAACCTTTTGTATAGGATAAAAGTCCTAAATTCCTCTGGGACTAATAGGAAGGTACGGGTAACAGCATGCAATAGAGGTCGTGACCAACACTCACTTTAGTTACCTTCACGGGGTGGGAAAGGGTAGATATGGATATGATGGCCGGTGGGCTAATACCACAAGTAGCCCCTTTTTGAGGAATGTGATACAGGGTATTGCATTGATGTGATCCATATTATAAACAAACCTAGGATACCCCTTACCCCCATAAACATGTTGGACTATAATCCTTTTCAAAAATCTATTAGCTATTAAATGTTTTCAAACTGGCAACCTATATGTGCTTAGGCTATGAATATTTCAAAATCCCCTACTATTTGGACATTAAATTGTTTATTTGCTAATCGTACAAATTCACAAAAGCTATTTGGCCGGGAACCACACTTGTGGATCCTGAGGGGTGCCTAAAACCTTCCTCTTAAGGATAATTTCAAGCCCTTACCCTGTCTGTGGTTATCAAACTTAGTTGTAAATGAACCCCAATAGGTTCCCTAACGCACCTCCAACTCGTTAGGTGGCGACTATTCAAAATATGCAAACCCCTTTCCAAAAGGAATGAGTTGTCCCGACCAATGTCAAAAACCCTTGACTGGCCCCGAAAGGAGTGCTCGGAGAAAAAGGGGGCGCGACATCCACCTGGCACAACTCAGTATTTAGAGATGGGAATAAAAGTGACGTACCACTTAGGCGAAGGTACTCCTTTAACTCACTGACGATGATGTCTCTATCATTGAGTGGAATGCCGTCAAGGATACAAGCTACCATAAGTGCTCTCAATATGGGCACATTCCAGATGTTGGATGTTGGTGAGACACGACTGCACACAATAGCTAGCCATATCTTGGCGTCATCGGTGAACTCTTGGGAGGTGATTAATTTCTTATCCAATTCCCAAGGAACGTCCACACCCGGTCATAGCTTGGAAGCCAACCAAACCCCCGGGAGATCATCTTTCTCGCGGAAAGGATCCATGTCATGGTCAGGAAGGTGGTAGATGTTGTTCACAACTTCTGCCCAAAAATGTACCATCTTTCCTCAAATTCTCATCTTCGGTTTTTTCATGCTAATGGCAGGGATATTAGCATTGAACTCCCCCACCCGTTGCTCATTTGCCCTGCAAGGCGGAGCCGCGAAACAAATCCAGCCCATAGAAAAAAGCTTCCGGTAGAACTCAAGCAGACGTTGCTCAACTTTATCCATCTCAATTCCACTCTCCGGGAGCAGCTTCTTTCTGATTAGCTCACTGTATTACCATTCCTGATACCCTCGTGATAGGAATCTGTGTTGGTCATAGTTGTCCTCAAGTTCCATGGGACTTCCGGTCAAGGATTCAGTGGAGTTGGAACTCATTTTCTGTCACGACCCCAAATCAACAAGGGTCGTAATGGCGCCTATCGTAACTAGGCTAGCCCTCTAACATAATGAAATCAACATTTTTCAGTTTATAATAAATATATCCTTATATTCCGATAAAGATTCCCTTTTTAAGACAAATTCAACAAGAAAATAATTACCCAAACGATCAAAAATCTAATACCGACCCAGACCTCTAGAGTCAACTGTCACGAGCATCTACGACGATAAATACAATGTATAATTAAGTGACTTTGCTACTACAAAAGTCTGAAGTATGGAAGACGAAACTATGAACTGGGGAAAGGAAAGGAGGTGAGCTGGGGACGCTGAGCAGCTACCTCGATCCTCAAACAAACTCCAAGCTCGTCAGAAAATCAACTAGCGAGATGGTCGGGTACCTCGATCTACACAAAAAGGTGGAGGGATTAACGTGACTACGCCAACTCAGTAAGTAACCAAAGTAAATAAGAACTTGAGTGTAGTGACGAGCATTTATAAATCATGAATTCATAAAACAGTAATTCAACTTATATTAGAAGTCTCAATATAAAGAAGAGAGGGAAAAGCAGTTAAATTCACAATGTAACAACCATTCAGGCACAATATCTTTCATAACAAGGTATCTTAGTCACTTGTGACTCCACTATCAGTATTTTCTGCTCACACTAAGCACTCTCACTCAACAAGTACCATATAATCACTCAATTGTTGTGGCGTGCAGCCTAATCCACTTAAAATACGTTGTGGCGTGCAGCCCGATACATATAGCATATGCTGCAGCGTGCAGCCCGATCCAATGTATATAGTCGACTGTGCTCACTGGGGGTGTACAGACTCTGGAGGAGCTCCTGCATCCCAAGCATTATGTTACTGCGGCGTGAAGTCCAATCAAATATACATATGATGCGGCGCGCAGCCCGATCCATATAATATCTGTTGCGGCATGCAGCCCGATCCATAACTATTCTCACAATCTCAGCTCTCGGCCTCACTCAGTCATCCTCTCAAGCCACTCGGGCAACTCGTCTCAGAAACACGGGACTCATCCCAAAATACCTCACAGTATTCTAAAATAATGTAAAAATAGTGAAATAGCAACAGTAATAACATGACTGAGTTCGTAGAATTTTCTAGCAAAAATAGTATGAGGATAGTGTAAAAATACCCCTGAGGGTCTAAACAGATCGGCACAAGGCCCTAAACATGGCCTACAACCCATAAATAAGTATATGTCTCTAAAATATAGGATATCTCATGATTTCAAAGCAATTATGCGGCTTAATAGTCGCTACGAGACAGACCAAGTAACAATCCCTGTCGCTGCACGCCCACACGCTCGTCACCTAGCATGTGATTCACCGCATTTACCAAAATGATACAAGATACCGGGGTTTTATACCCTCAGGTCTAGAGTTACATTCGTTACTTACATCAAAACAATCTGAAAACAACTCCGCGATGCTCTAGCCCCTCGAATCGGCTGCCAAAAGCTCTGAGTGTATCAAAATCAGATGAATAACATCAAAATATGCTCGGGAGACAAACCTCAATTGAAAACTATCAAAATTAGGCACAATTCTCGAAATTGTCAAAACTTGATCCCCGAGCCCACGTCTCGAAATTCGATAAATATAACAAAACTAGAATCCTCATTCCCTCACGAGTCTACCTATATCAAATTTACCAAAATCCGACCTCAAATACCCATTCAAATCATCAAAAGAAATCCCAAATTTTCCTTCCATTTTTCTCAATTTCCACTTTAATTCCTCTAATTACATGATAAAAATCAAGACTAATTCATGAAATTAAACAAAAAGTGATTGAAGAACACTTACCACAAGAATCCCACTGAAAATGTCTTCCAAATCGTCCTTCTCTCCGAGCTCTCTAATGGTATTTTGAGTTATGGCCTAAAACCCTCGTTTTTGAAACTTAAACTTTTTGCCCAGCTATTTACTCATCGTGAACACATCCCCTAGACCGCGTTAGCATAGAACAATCCAAGCTGGCCCCTAAATTTCCTCAACGCGAACGCATCCAAAGCAATGCGAACGTGAAGCACTGCTTTCCCAGACCTACGCGAATGCACCCCAGGCCCTGCAAACGCATAGACCAATGGGCCTGGGTCCTCAGCTGCCTATTACACTATGCGAACGCAATCCTCCACCTGCGTTCGCGATGACCACTCAACTCAACCCACCGCGTTCGCACCTCCTGACTCGTGAATGCATAGATTAAAATACTCAGCTCTCCAAATTCCCCTATGCGAACGCAAGACCCCCTCCGCGAATGCATAGGGTAAAATATTCTGCAGCAAAAACACACCAGAATAACTATGCTCAAAAGGCAAGAATCACCCTGTTAGCCTACGAACTTTGAAATTTCTAAATTTCACCAAGGATGCCGAAACTATCCAAAACACATCTGATTGACCTGAAAAATTTGCACACATATCCAAAATGACATTACGAACCTGCTCTAACTTCTGGAATTCCATTCCGATCCCGATAGCCTATTTTCCACTGCCAACCGGAAATTTCCAAACACCAACTTTCGCCAGTTCAAGCCTAATTCTACACCAAAAATTAAAACCTCATTCTGAACACACTCCTAAATCCCAAATCTTCTAACAAAGTTATCCGAGCCATAAAATCCGCATTCCGAGGTCGTTTACCAATAAGTCAACTCCTAGTTGACTTTTCCAACTATAAAGCTTATTTAAGAGACTAAGTGTTTCAATTCTCACCAACGACTCCCAACACATCATAAACAGTCTAAAAATGTATGACAAGGCAGAAACAGGAATAACTGTGAAAATTCTACGGAACAACCGGCCTGGCCGTTACATTCTCCCCCGTTAAAACAAATGTTCGTCCTCAAACGGGTCTAGAAACATACCCGGAGTCTCAAACAAGTGAGGATATCTGCTCTGCATCTCCCGCTCGATCTCCTAGGTGTCCTCCTCCACTGGCTGCCCTCTCCACTGCACCTTCACTTAAGCTATATCCTTAGACCTCAACTTCTTGACCTGACGATCCAAAATAGCCACCAGCTCTACCTCATATGTCATATCACCCTCAAGCTGCACTGTGATAAAGTCTAAAACATGAGACGGGTCACCAATATACTTCCGGAGCATCGAAACATGGAACACCGGGTGAACACTGGATAAGCTGGGTGGCAAGGCAAGTCTGTAAGCCACCTCTCCAATCTTCTGAAGCACCTCAAAATGCCCAATGAATCGGGGACTCAGCTTTCCCCTTTTCCCGAACCTCATAACACACTTCATGGGTGACACTTTCAGCAGTACCTTCTCTCCCTCCATGAAAGACACATCCCGGACCTTCCCGTCCGCATAACTCTTCTACCTAGATTGCGTCGTGCGAAGTCGATCTTGAATCAACTTCATCTTATCCAACGCATCCTGAACCAAATCTATGCCAAATAGCCTAGCCTTACCGGGCTCAAACCAACCAACCGGAGATCTACACCTCCTACCATATAAAGCCTCATACGGAGCCATCTGAATGCTGGACTGGTAACTATTATTATAATCAAACTCCACGAGTGGCATAAACTGGTCCCATGAACCCCCAAAAGCAATGAAACAGGCACAATATGTCCTCCCAAATCTGAATAGTACGCTATGACTGCCCGTCGGTCTGAGGATGAAACAATGTGCTCAACTCAACCTGAGTACCCAAATCCCTCAGCACGGGTCTCCAAAACTGAGATGTGAATTGAGTACCACTGTCTAAAATGATAGAAACTGGAACCCCATGCAACCGGACAATCTCCCTGATATACATCTCTGTTAACCGCTCTGAAGAATAAGTAGTACCAGCAGGAATGAAGTGCGCGAACTTGGTCAGCCGATCCACAATGACCCATATAACATCAAATCTCCTCGAAGTTCGTGGGAGCCCAACTACAAAGTCCATGGTGATCCGCTCCCACTTTCCCTCCGGAATATCTAACCTCTGAAGAAATCCACCTAGCCTCTGGTGCTCATACTTGACCTGCTGGCAGTTGAGACACCGAGCTACAAACTCAATAATATCCTTATTCATCCGCCTCCACCAATCATGTTGTATTAAATTCTTGTACATCTTCGCAGCACCAGATGGATGGAATACCGCGATCTATGAGCCTCTGCTAAAATCAACTCTCAAAGCCCCTCCACATTGGGCACGCAAATACGGCTCAGCATCCTCATGACCCCGTCATCACCAATAGTCACATCCCTGGCATCCCTCAACGTACCATATATTGAAGAACTAGCAAGTGCCGGTCATCATACTGGCGTGCTCTAATCAGATCATAACGAGAAGACCTGGAGGCTACACAAGCCAATACTCGTGGGGGTTCAGACAAATCCAATCTCACCAACTGACCCGCTAAGGCCTGAATATCAAGTGCCAAAGGTCGCTCTACTGCTGGAAGGTAGGCTCGACTCCCCAAACTCTCTGCTCTGCGACTCAGGGCATCGGCCACTACATTGGCCTTCCCCAGATGATATAGAATAGTGAGGTCATAATCCTTTAGAAGCTCCAACCATCTCCTCTTACGCAAATTCAAGTCCTTCTACTTCAGCTGATACTGCAAACTACGATGATCAGTGAAAATCTCACAATACACTTCATACAAATAATGTAGCCAAATCTTGAAGGCGTGGACAATGGCTGCTAGCTCAAGATCGTGCACTGGATAATTCTTCTCGTGTACCTTCAACTGTCTAGACGCGTGGGCAATCACTCTACCGTCCTGCATCAATACCGCTCTCAAGCCAAATTTAAAAGCATCACAGTAAACTGTATAGAAACCTGAACTAGTAGGGAAAACAAACACCGGAGCTATAGTCAAAGATGACTTGAGCTTCTAAAATATCTCCTCACACTCCTCAATCCACCTGAACTGAGCACCCCTCTACGAAATGACGATAGTACCTTACCAAACCAAGGAAATAGCGGATCTCGGTAGCTGATGATGGTCTAATCCAACTCCGCCTCTATCTTCTTCGGATCTACCTTGATCCCATCACAAGACACCACATGGCCCAAAAATGTAACGGAATCAAGCCAGAACTCACACTCTGAAAACTTTGCATACAACTTCTTCTCCCTCAAGGTCTGAAGCACAACTCTCAAATGCTACTCATGATCCTCCCGAGAGCGGGAATATACCAAGATGTCGTCAATAAACACGATGATGAAGGAATCAAGATAAAGCTGGAACACACTATGTATCAAGTGCATAAAGGTTGCTAGGGCATTAGTCAGCCCAAATGACATAACAAGAAATTCATAATGACCATATCTGGTCTTGAAAGCTGTCTTCGGGATGTCATAGTCCCGAATCGTCAATTGATGATACCCGAATCTCAAGTCAATCTTAAAGACCACTCTAGCTCTCTGAATCTTGTCAAACAGATCATCAATACGAGGCAAATGATATCGATTCTTCACCGTAACCTTGTTCAGGTGCCGATAATCAATACACAGGCGCATAGAACCATCCTTCTTCTTCCCAAACAACCTCGGTGCACCCCAAGGTGACACACTAGGCCGAATGAACCCCTTATCTAGGAGTTCCTGAAGTTGTTCTTTCAATTCCTTCAACTCCGCTGGTGCCATACGATAAGGTGGAGTAGAAATAGGCTTAGTGCCTGGCACCAGATCAATACCAAAATCAATATTCCTGTCAGGTGGCATGACTGGCAAGTCTGCAGGGAACACGTCCGAAAAATCACGGACCATAGGAATAGAATCAACCGCAGGACCCTCACCACTAACATGCCTCACAAAAGCCAGATACGATAAACATCCCTTCGCAACCATGCGCTGAACCTTCTGGTAAGAAATCACCCTACTAGGCACATACTTAGTAGAACCTCTCCACTCAACCTCGGAACTCCAAGCATAGCCAAGGTCACGGTCTTAGCGTGACAATCAAGAATAGCATGACACGTAGATAGTCAATCCATGCCAAGTATCACATAAAACTCAACCATGTTGAGTAACAATAGGTCCACTGGGGTCTCTAAACCCCCAATACATATCACACACGACCGATAAACATGGTCTACAAACATAGTATCACCCATGGGAGTCGACACATTGTGGCACCCCCTATTTTCCCCTCGTAGAGAGATCCGGGTGCAGGACATTTGGGTAGAGTCAACTATTTCCTTTTGGGAAAGGGAGTTTGCATATTTTGGAGAGTCGCCACCCAACGATTTTAACGGTGCGTTAGGGAACCTAAGGGGTTCAATCATGACTACGTTACTAACCATAGATTGGGTAAGGGCTTGAAATTATCCTGAGGGGAAGGTGTTAGGCACCCCTCAGGATCCACAAGTGTGGTTCCCGACCAAATAGTTTTTGTGAATTTGTACAGTTAGCAAATAACAAGTAAAGGGCTCAAGTAAGAGAGGATTTCAAATATTAAGCAAGCAAGTGTTAAAATTATCAAGTTTTTGAAAAGAATTATAATATAACATTTAAGGGAAAGGTATCCTAGGTTTAAAACAATACGGATCACATCAATTCAATACCCGATAGACACTCCTCGAAGAGGGGCTACACGTGGCATTAGCGCATCTGTCATCATATCCATATTCTACCCTTTCCCACCCCGTGAAGGTAATTAAAGCGCGTGTTAGTCACGAACTCTATTGCGTGTTATTACCCGTTCCATCCTATCAGTCCCGGGGGAGATTATGACTACTATCCTAAAAAGGGAGGTACTAGGTTGACCCTCAGGTTTAAAGGTAAAGATTCTAAAGAGACAAACAAGAACACTTAGGACTGCAATGAATGGGAAGCACATAGTAGCATATAAGAGGCTCAAGTTCACCTCCACAGATTATGCATATAATTAGCACAACTCAAACACATGTAAGGGCGGTATTAATTTCCGAATCCTAAAGCATGATATCTAGGTGAGTCCAGAATGCAATAGAGAAGCAGATTTGTTGCATAATCAGAGAGGGAATCCTAATCAGTTTTTGCCTATTGATTTTTAACCCGTTGATAGTTAAGAAACACATATAAAGAAGTATATTTCTAGTTTTAACAAATTTAGCACCTAAGGCTTGCCTAGGCGTGAGACAACGTATCCGTTACAATAAATACTTAGATGAAAATGTTTGAGTTGCATTACTAAACATGTTGTTCTAGATGTTCAGATTTCAGGAATATTACCAACTGTGTGAGTCTGTTTTTATCAGTAATTAAGCTAGAGATGCCTAATCGTATATGAATGCAATCCTAAAGCATGATATCTAATGCACAGAAAATGCAGAGTGATGTACATGCAGGACCTAAACAGGATATTGTAAATGAATAAATATTTCAATGCTTTCAGAATATGTAGAAGATGTGAAAATGACCTGTTTATTAGCGTTGTATCTATCCTAAGGAGGGATATCTAAGTGTACATGTCAGTGCATAACGTAACGTAAAGTACTAGTTATTAACATGTTTTAACACAGGATTTTCTAAGTGATATAAGGATGAACATGCTGAAACAGTGTATGGGACCTAAGGAACATGATTTCTAATGCATGGATGTGAACCTACACATGTTCTCTATTGCGCAGATAAGAAATAAAAGCCTAAACATGGTTTCTACCCTTGTAATAACTAAGCATGCATAGTTACCCCTCTCATTTCACTATCCAGCCCGCATAAGTTGTTTACAAATTATTACATGCCAGGAATTATGAATTACATAACCAAAGAGAAAATTAGAAGTTATACTATTGGGAGCCTTCACTAAGGCCCAAATCCTCCAAACTTCATTGCCATATGATGTTTTAAAGCCTTTTCACAGTCCGGGTGTGTCAACGGTCCCTAAGGATCTCAAGGAATCAGACCGTATGTAGTTCAGGAGCCACTGACGAAGTATACTGGTGAAGTTTTACAAGAATGGACGCAAGGTGCAGGGTTGGGTGAACAAGCGGCTTACGGGGTAGTTTTGAGAACTGGAGCGGGTCCGCTCCTGCCAGGATGGCTGTTTCTAGCCGGATTACCTGCAAATGAACAGTACACGCATATATTGTGCGTAATTTAAACATGATGCAAGTTCCCGTTGGACCATGAATGATGTCTTTGGATGGTAAAGGATGACGACTTTAGACCATGATGTCCTGGTCCATGAATTTCTTGATGCAGGATTCGCAAGCCATGAAATGATGTTCTCGAGCCATGAAGATAGTGCCTCCGAACCATGATGCCTTTGAATGATTATATGCAAACTGATAAAAGAGATCCTCAGGACATGACATGGTGTTCTCAGGCCATGAAGATGGTGGCTCCAAACGATGACGCCTTTGGATAAGTTTGGCGATATTTCAGCCTATGAAGATGCAATGGTATGATGCTAACAAGATAGAGCTTAGTCTTGCGAATTAAAGGAGCAGAGCTTAGCCCGAAAGGAAAGCGAAGTAAATAATGCTAGAGGTGGCAGTTGCTTTTTAAAAAGTAAATGGGAGGCAGCGTTTAGCCTCGGAAGGCAGAATGGTAGCCTTATGCAAATGCAGATGGAGGTGGAGCATAACCTTGGAAGGAAGGAAGGTAGCCTTATGCAAAATGCGAATGTAGACGGAGACAACATTTAGTCTCGAAAGGTAGAATGGTAGCCTTATGCAAGTTGGAAGGCAGAATAGTAGCCTTATGCAATGCAGAATGCAGATGGAGACAGCGTTTAGTCTCGGAAGGCAGAATGGTAGCCTTATGCAAGTTGGAAGGCATAATATTAGCCTTATGCAATGCAGATAGAGGTAGCGTTTAACCTCGGAAGGCAGAATAGTAGCCTTATACAAGTTGGAAGGCAGAATAGTAGTCTTATGCAATGCAGATAGAGGTAGCATTTAACCTCGGAAGGAAAAATGGTAGCCTTATGTAAGATGCGAATGCAGGTAGAGGTGGCGTTTATCCCCGGAAGGCAGAATGGTAGCCTTATGCAATGAATAAAATGACAGTAGGAATTCTTCGCTGGTGATAAATTGCGGCACTGTGATTGTTGTGACTATCGTGATAATTGAAGCATCGTTTGTGCTGATAATAAATGTTGTCATATGCAACAAGTTTGAGAAGCGCGTATTTGAACAATATATGTCATTCGGGCGGATAGTATGTTTTTTTAGGCCTTTGCAATCTTCATGCTTGCATCCAAAAACAAACGTGAGTTCTGTAAGGGGAAAGGTTAGTTCGCATTCCCGCTTGCTTTACTTGACTCGCTTGCTTGATCATGATGATACTGTCTATATCATTGGGGTAGCTTTTGCTAAACAAGCATTTTCAAACAAAAAAAATATGTATGATTTTGTAAAAGTATAATTTAAGCATATAATCTAAAATAGTTTTAGATTAACCGACGACCGTGACACGGTTCGATACATCGCGACCTCTCCTGCCACTGAATTTTGAGTGTCCTTCTCAAAATTCTGCCCCAATTTGATGGGTGAATACTTCTGATTGTTGCCCACGCGGTGATTGGCTGAACTTGCTTCAGAATTTTGAGGGCCTCCTCAAAATTCTGCCCCAGTTTCCAATTGTGGGAGAAATGAGATTTTTTTGAATTGTGACCAAACCCATAGGGCTGCCTACGTATCCCCTCTTAAATGGGAATCAGGTCAGGCGTAGTTCAATTTACATTGTTGATAAAATCATAAAGAGTTACACATAGTAGCGTTTGACTGCATCTGAATTGATTGGTTTCGGCCAAACTTCTCCGTCCATTTCTGCAAGTATGAGTACTCCTCCTGTTGATACGGACCCTGCCAGTTGGGAGAGAATTTCCCCCTGGCTTCATATTAATGTGGAAAGATTTTCTTTAACACCAGCTTCCATGGTGTGAATCATCTCGGCTTGACTTTCTTGTTTAAGGATCTGGTCATTCTGTTCTTATATAGTTGACCATGACAGACTTCATTCATTCTCTTTCCGTCTATAAGGGCTAGTAGCTCATAACGGCTTCTTGCCCATTCTGCGTCGCGGAGCTCGGCCTCTTGTATAATCCTTAGAGACGGAATTTCGACTTCAGCCGGAATAACAACCTTTGTAGCGTAAACCAGCATATGGGGAGTTGCCCTGATGATGTGTGAACTGTGGTGCAGTATCCGAATAGGGCAAATGATAACTTCTCGTGCAACTGCTTGTGCTTTTCTATTATCTTCCTTAAAATCTTCTAGATGTTCTTGTTGGCGGCTTCTACAGCTCCATTCATTTGCGGTGTGTATGCTGTGGAATTCTTGTGCTTAATCTTGAAGGTTTCACACATGGCTTTCATCAAGCCACTATTGAGATTAGAACCATTATCGGTGATGATCGACTCCGGAACTTCGAATCGGTAAACAATGCGGTCGAGGACGAAGTCAGCCACGATTTTGGTAAAGTAATCAATGGCGACCAAAATGAACCTGTGTCTGTTGGATGCGGCAGGCTCGATTGGTCCAACAACATCCATTCCCCAGGCGGCGAACGTCCATGGTGAACTTGTTGCATTAAGCTCACATGGAGGTACCTTTATCATATCTCCATGTATCTGGCAGCGGTGGCACTTTCGGACATACTGGATGCAGTCCGTCTTCATAGCCATCCAAAAGTAACAAGCTCAGAGTATCTTCCTCGCTAGAACAAAACTATTCATATGTGGACCGCAGGTCCCCGCATGAATTTATTCCAGTAGTTTTTATGCTTCTTTTTCGTCGACACACCTTAATAATCCCAAAAATTGGGAGTCCTACTATACAGGATTCCTCCGCTGTCAAAGAATTTGTTAGACAACCTCCGAAGTGTGCGTTTCTGAGTATGATTTGTGAGCCCTAGGTACTCTCTTTGTGAACTATAGAGGACAGATGAAATTCTTTTCTGGATGCTGAATTATAGAGGACAGAGTGTCCAATGCATAGGCAAACTCGTTCTGGATTCTGAGGACGTGCCGAAATTCTATCTTTGTGAACCTCTTTCTTAATTCATGTACGTGATGCAGATATGGTAGTATTTAGGAATTCCTAGTTGCCCATCCTCCTTGTACCTGAAGTACCAATAAGTCTGAATCATCAATCTCTAACAGCTCTTGGACGTTCATATCAATGGCCATGTTGAGCCCTAAGATACAAGCTTTATACGCTGTCATATTGTTGGTGCAGGGGAACCTGAGCTTGGCGGATATCGGATAATGCTGACCGATTTCCGATATTAAGACTGCTCCAATGCCGACTCTTTTGAAGTTTGTTGCTCTATCAAAGAACATCATCCAACCGTCGTAGGATTCTGCAATGTCTTCTCCTACGAATGATACCTCCTCATCGGGGAAATACGTTTTTAGGGGTTCCTATTCTCCGTCCATAGGGTTCTCAGCGAGGTGGTCTGCCAGTGCATGTCCCTTGACTGGTTTTTGAGTTACATAAACAATGTCGAACTCGCTCAGCAGGATTTGCCACTTGGCTACCTTGCCAGTGGGCATGGGCTTCTGAAAGATGTACTTCAATGGATCCATCCTTGATATGAGATATGTGGTGTAGGCACAGAAGTAGTGCCTCAGCTTTTGAGCGACCCAAGTCAAAGCACAGTAGGTGCGTTCCAGAAGAGAATATCGAGCCTCATACGGAGTGAACTTCTTTCTGAGGTAATAAATAGCTTGCTCCTTCCTTCATGTTTCATCATGTTGCCCAGAACGCAACTGAAAGCTCCATCTAATACGGCATGGTAGAGTAATAGAGGTCTACCTGACTCAGGTTGTACTAGGACTGGTGGCGTTGACAAATGTTCCTTGATTCTATTGAAAGCCCTTTGGCACTCATCGGTCCATTTGGTTGCACCGTCCTTATTCAGCATCTTGAAGATCGGCTCACATATGACTATAGATTGTGCTATAAACCGGCTGATGTAATTAAGCCTTCCCAAGAAGCTCATCACATCTTTCTTGTTCCTCGGTGGTGGTAATTCTTGAATGGCTTTGACCTTTGACGGATCCAATTCAATTCCCTGGCGGCTCACAATAAATCCCAGCAACTTCCCAGCAGGAACCCTGAATGCACACTTCGCGGGATTCAGCTTCAGATTGTATTTTCGCAACCTATTGAAGAACTTCCTACAGTCTTCTATGTGATAAGTGGCTTTCTTGGACTTGATAATAACATCATCCACGTATACCTCGATCTCCTTGTGAATCATGTCGTGGAATATTGTGGTCATAGCCCTCATGTAGGTGGCCCCTGCATTCTTCAGGCCGAATGGCATCATCTTGTAACAGTACACTCCCCACGGCGTAATGAAAGCCATTTTCTCAGCATCTTCCTCATCCATCCAAATCTGGTGATAACCAGCGAAGCAATCCACAAATGATTATAGTTCATGCTTGGTGCAATTTTCAATCAGGATGTGTATATTTGGCAAAGGGAAGTCGTCTTTCGTACTGGCTCGGTTGAGATCCCGGTAGTCAACACAGACTCTGACCTTCCCGTCCTTCTTCGGCACATGCACGATGTTGGGTAACCATGTTGGGTACTCAACTACCTTGGGAACTTTGGCGTTGATCTGCTTGGTAACTTCTTCCTTGATTTTCAAATTCATATCAGGTTTGAATTTTCTGAGCTTTTGCTTTACCGGTGGACACATTGGATTGGTTGGCCGTTTTTGAGCCACAATAGACGTTCTTAGACTAGTCATGTCATCATATGACCAGGCAAAGATGTCCTCATATTCCTTCAGAAACTCAGTGTATTCTTTCTTTTATGGCGGTGACAGATGAATGTTGATTCGTGTTTCCTTGACGTTTTCTGAATTTCCCAAGTTGATAAACTCAATCTCGTCCAGGTTGGACTTAGGTCTGTTCTCAAAGTTTTCAACTTGTTTGACAATCTCGTCGAGTATATCATCTTTCTCTGAATCGATGTCCGTTTGCTGCGTTGTCTCATTGCATGTCACAGTCATTGGTTCATCAAGATAAGTGATAGTAATGTTGGATAGATAAAGTAGCGAGAGAAAAACAACAGTAATAAATATTAATTCATAAAACTTAAAGGTGTTTTTGATAAATTGAATAAATGTTTTGAACATTGAATATCTTATTGTAGGAATTTGAAAATGCGAAAAGAAAATCATTTAGTAAAAAAGACAATGAACACAGCTTGTTTTAGCCTTGCTACCCCGAGGCTCGTCGGGCTTTGGTTGTCCTGATAGTCCAGTTCTTGAGATATGTACCCTTGCTTACAGTCTGTATGGAAGGGCCTTTCGTCCCCTCCTCCTCGAGAGTAAGACAATAGTCCATGTCACTTTCCTCTAGGAACAAATTCCTCAATGCGGCGAGTGCTTCCTCTTTGTCTGACCCATAAATAATGTCGGCATGTTGGAAGGTCTACTCCAGATGTGGTATCGGCTACTCCAGTGGGTAATAAAGACCGCACCAAGGTGGCGACTAGTCGTTGTACTCTTTCCAAGTGTAGTCGTATCCCAGACCGAAAGCGGTGCCATGGCTTTTGATCTTGATAGGTGTGGAGATTCCTTGAAGATTCTTGTCGAGACCTTTGCCAGGCTCGTACCCATTCCAATTTAGTTTACTCTCGATCTTGCTATCCCACCATTTATCATTGTCGATGGCATTGACCCGTTCAATATGGTGGTAAGTTTCTCCACCCAACTTTCTTCTTCCTCCGATCATCGGAATAATCTGGAGATTGTAAATAGGGTTGCTACCGTCACCATGAATTATCACATCTTGGTGGTTCCACTCGAACTTCACTACCTGATGTAGTGTTGATGCTACGGCCCCAGTAGCATGGATCCATGGTCGTCCCAATAACAGATTGTATGACGCTAGCACATCTATCACATAGAAGTCAACCTCGAACCAGGTTGGTCCCATTTGCTGGCATAGGCGTATCTCACCAATGGTGGACCTTTGAGATCCATCGAAAGCTTTCACATTGATTGCTTCATCCTTTATCTCATGAAGACCCTTACCCAATTTCTTGAGTGTTATCAACGGGCAAATGTTAAGACTGGATCCTCCATCGATCAAGATTCTCGTGATGATATAATCTTCGCATTGCACGGTGATGTGCACTGCTTTTTTGTGCCCCAATACTTCAGGTGGTAACCCGTCTTCGTGGAAGGTGATCTTGTGACTTTCCAACACCTGGCCTACCATATTGGCCATTTCCCCTCTAGTGATGTTGTTTGGTACATACGCTTTACTCAATACCTTCAGCAGAGCACTACGGTGCGTCTCGAAATTTTGTAGTAAAGATAGGATGGATATTTGTGTTGGCTTCTTGTTCAGCTGGTCGATGACCGAATACTCCTTAGCCTGTACTTTTTTCCAAAGGTCATTTAGACCTGTCTCAATAAGGGGAGACCGGTTGGCAGCCTGCTTGCTTGATTCAGACACATGATCAGGGGTATAGACCCTACCAGTTCTCTTCATAACCTACGCTGCGACACCTTCTGACCTTGCCTTTCCTTCTCACCTCGGTTGTATAATCCCACGGGATAGCATCGGTATAGAAGGGTGGCATGGTTGACATTGCCATTGGAATTGGTGCGGCTATCCTTACTTCAAATGGAACACGTACCTTGGGTGGAAAGACTACGACCTCAAATGGTGCAGGTGCATTTGCGAGAGGTATGAACTCGACTTCAATTGGTACTGGTGTCTTTGCGGGTGGCGCTGCTTCAAACTCATGAGGTATGGACATATTTACCTCAGCATCCCCAGATGGTTTAATCTAGACTATGATCGGGTTGAGAGTGCCTACTGGTTTCTTTGGATCATCACCTTCTGCGATCAACCCGATTGATCCCTCGGGATCCCAATCATCTTCTATTTCGATCATGTGGATACCTTCACCCTTATGGTATGGCAGACGATTGTTGCAGACGTTTGGAGCGGGGTCATTCGCCACAATAATCTTATTATCAATGAGGGCCTGTATCTTGTCCTTCACAGAGTGGCATTCATCGATGGTGCGCCCCTTCATGCCGGAATTGTATGCATAGGATTTGTTTGGGTTAACCCACTTAGAAGGGTTCTCAGAGGTGGAAGCAGGGATAGGCGTGACGTAACTAGCAGCTTTGATTATCTCATACATCTGCTCAATGGGTTCAGTTATTGCAGTGTACTACTTTGGAGGGCGGCGATCAAAATTGGGATGAGGTCTAGGGAATTTTTGGCTTGCAGGGGGGTGATTGGTAATGGGATGGCTGGGAATTATAAGTGTGGTAGACAGGAGTGGGTTGTGAGTATATGGGTGAAGTAGGTTGATATGTGGCTGGTGGAGCTTCGTAGAAATGTGGTGGAGCTTGGTAAGAAGGCGGGGGTGCTTGGTAATTCGGGGTTGGCTGGTATGTGAATGGAGGTGTTGGATAGATTTGGTATTTGAGTGGGGATTTGTCTCTTTGTGCAACCTTACAGCTCCCACGTCTCTTTTCTTAGACACACCATCAGACTATAAAGCCTTGTTTGTAGCTTGCAAGGCTTCAAAATTCGTGACCATACCTCTTTTAGTACCTCCTTCGATCTGCTCCCCTAATTTGATAATGTCGTAGAATTTGTGATTCTCAATCATCATTAACCGTTCATAATACTGCGGGTCCTTGGCCCGATCAAAGAACTTATTCATCTGCTCCTCTTATAAAGTAGGAATGACTTTAGCAGGTTCTGACCTCCAGCGAGTGGCATACTCACGAAAGGTCTCTGTGGGCTTCTTCTTTAGATTTTGGATGTAGAACACACCTGGTGCGTTCTCTGTGTTGAATCTAAACATGTCCATAAAGTCAGTTGTCATACCTACCCAGTTGGACCATTTCTTGGTGTCTTGGCTAATGTACCAATATAGTGCATCTCCCTTCAAACTCCTCATGAACAGTTTCATGTGGATTCTTTTCATTCTTTCCCACGCCAACCAGCTTGTCACAATAGGTCCTTAGATCACCAGTACCGTCAAACATTTCGAACTTCGGTGGTTTGTACCCCTCGGGCAGTTCGACATCAGGTTGTATACATAGGTTTTCATAATTCAACCCTTCGATTACCTTGGTTCCTTCAACACCCTGAACTCGGCTGGTCAGCTTCCTTAGTTTCTCAGCCATATTCTTGATGAGCATGTTTGTTTCATCAGACTCGGATGGGTATGGGATAGGTGGAGTGAAATGGGTAATGGTTTCCACATAGATGGGATTGTGGAAATGGTCTTTTGTGGGGTTGTGAGGTTCTGGGATAAGTAATGGAGTATTGTTTGAAGTATGGCAAGTATTGCATTGTGTTGGGAGAGTTTTGTTCTTTGGCGGAGTGGCATGATTATGAGGTGCGGGATGGTTTTGTTGCCTTGGGATATTCTGTGGAGGTGTAGAGTTTTGAGCATTTGGAAAGTTGACGTATGGGACGTTGAGGGAAAATGACAGGTTGGCCAGATTTCGGACCTGGTCGAGTTCTTCTTGGAACTTCAGCTATTTTTGTTCAAGTGGTAACATGTTTTAATTTAGGACCTGAATACCCCGGCCGTCAGCGACCTCCATTTGTTCAACCATATTTTCCTTCTTGATACCGCTGGAGTCTGTCATCTTACTCTTGCCTTTGTTTCTGCCTTTAGGAGGACTAGGAGGAGGAGTAGGTGGGCCCTTGGATCTTGTATGATAGGCTGATGATGCCAGAATGCACGAACTAACCTTTGGGGAGGGGAATAATAAAGAGAAATAAACAAAAACAAAAAGGTGGCCAAGTCAGTGAGGATTATGAAAAAGTATTGCAGTATTAAAACACATAGTGTGGGAATGTAAAACGTGTCCTAATTTGGGAACCCTTTTGTGCCTGAGGTAGGCCTAGCAACAAATTGATTTGGAGAACTTAAAATGCTAAATGCCTTATTTTATTGATAAGAAATAGACGAATCCCAAAACGACACTAAAGAAACAGGAAACAAAGGTCACTAATGACCATTGGCCTTATTACATTCATAAAGTAAAAGAAAGACATTCCTATCTACTTGGTCCCAGAAGGACATTCCCCAGACTCGGCATTCCTGCTTCCCTCGAGCAGCTTTCCTAGCTCGCGATGTCCCAGCAACAGGTACTCCTTCAGTCCCCTCGGCTCATGTTATTAGGCTGGATGTCCAGGAGGGACGGATGATTACCCAGATACTTCTTGACGAGTGTTTTGTCGCTAAAGTGTAGGTATTCCAACTCAGCAGTCTTGGGTGGATATTGGAGAACATGCCGAATCTGGGGACTTCGTGCCTTATGTTTCTGCAAGGAAAACAAGGTTAGGCCCTTACCCCTACCAGACTCGACTATTTAATATCAACAATTAGCATGAAGCATTTAGTTCTCCAAATAAATGCACAGAACGTGATGATGTCCGTTTGGGTTTAGGGAAACTCGGTGGACCTTTTGGATAAGGCTATCTTAAAAACTATCGTGCAGACGACACTTTAGCTTGACTAGGTTTGACCATGATGCATGCAACAATACAATAGAGTAAGGTTTCTATAGGGTTTTATACAGGTACCCTTGAGCGGACAACTCAACGGGGAAGGCACGGAACCGTCGACTGCACCGTTGATCGACTAGTTTTACCGCAAATAAGCCTTTCCGAATTTAGGGGGTAATAATATAGGAAAAGCGCAACCACTCATCAAGCGTTGCTATAGTATTTCGTTTGGCACGAGTGGAGTATGAATGTTGAGCATTATTATGCAATAATAAATAAGCATTAAAAACATGTTGTCATGTATTTGCATGTTTAAGAATACGGTAAATACAACAGTTATGATTTAAAGTAGTTACAAAGGAAAACAAAGAGACATGTCAGTTTCGTTTTGTAAAATAAATACTTGAAAGAAATAAACAACTAATTGCACTTAGCAGGGAAGAGTAAAGGGTGCAAGTATTTAAGCACATAAAGGCACAAATTCAAGAAACAATTTGCAATGGTAAAAGCCTATAATCCCCAGCAGAGTCTCCATGCAGTTGCGCCCCCTTTTTCCCCTCGCGGAGAGATCTGGGTGCAGGAAATTTTGGTAGAGGCAACTCTTTCCTTTTGGGAAAAGGAGTTTGCATAGTTTGGAGAGTCGCCACCTAACGATTTTAACGGTGCGTTAGGGCACCTAAGGGGTTCAATCATGACTACGTTACTAACTAGAGATTGGGTAAGGGCTTGAAATTATCCCAAGGGGAAGGTGTTAGGCACCCCTCAGGATCCACAAGTGTGGTTCCGGGCCAAATAGTTTTCGTGAATTTGTATAGTTAGCAAATAACAAGAAAGGGGCTCAAGTAAGAGGGGATTTCAAATATTAAGCAAGCAAGTATTAAAATTATCAAGTCTTTGAAAAGAATTATAATATAACATTTAAGGGAAATGTATCATAGGTTTAAAACAATACGGATCACATCAATGCAATACTCGATAGACACTCCTCGAAGAAGGGCTACACGTGGTATTAGCGCATCGGTCATCATATCCATATTCTACCCTTTCCCACCCCATGAAAGTAATTAAAGCGCGTGTTAGTCACGAACTCTATTGCGTGTTATTACCCGTCCCATCCTATCAGTCCCGGAGGAGATTAGGACTACTATCCTAAAAAGGGAGGTACTAGGTTGACCCTCAAGTTTAAAGGTAAAGATTCTAAAGCGACAAGCAAGAACACTTAGGACTGCAATGAATGGGAAGCACATAGTAGCATATAAGAGGCTCAAGTTCACCTCCACATATTATGCATATAATTAGCACGACTCAAACATATGTAAGGGCAATATTAATTTCAAAATCCTAAAGCATGATATCTAGATGAGTCCAGAACGCAATAGAGAAGCAAATTTGTTGCATAATTCAGAGAGGGAATCCTAATCAATCTTTGCCTACCGATTTTGAACCCGTTAATAATTAAGCAGCACATATAAATAAGTATATTTCCAGTTTAAAGCACCTAAGGCTTTCCTAGACGTGAGACAACGTATCCGTTATTAGAAATACTTAGAGGAAACCGTTTGAGTTGCATTACTAAACATGTTGTTCTAGATGTTCAGATTTCAGGAATATTACCAACTGTGTGAGTTTTTATCAGTAATTAAGCTAGAGATGCCTAAGCGGATATGAATGCAGCATGATATCTAATGCACAGAAAATGTAGAGTGATGTACATGCAGGACCTAAACAGGATATTGTAAATGCATAAATATTTCAATGCTTTCAGAATATGTAGAAGATGTGAAAATGACTTGTTTATTAGCGTTGTATCTATCCTAAGGCAGGATATCTAAGTGTACATGTTAGTGCATAACGTAATGTAAAGCTAGTTATTAACATGTTTTAACACAGGATTTTCTAAGTGACATAAGGATGAACATGTTGAAACACTGTACAGGGGACCTAAGGAACATCATTTCTAATGCATGGATGTGAATCTACACATGATCTCTATTGCGCAGATAAGAAATAAAATCCTAAACATGGTTTCTACCCTTGTAATAACTAAGCATGCATATCTACCCCTCCCATTTCACTATCCAGCCCCATGAGTTGTTTACAAATTATTACAGGTCGAGAATTATGAATTACATAACCAAAGAGAAAATAAGAAGTTATTCTAAAGAGATCCTTCACTTAGGCCCAAATCCTCCAAACCTCATTTCCATATGATGTTTTAAAGCCTTTTTACAGTCCGGGTGTGTCAAAGTTCCCTAAGGATCTCAAGGGCTCCTGGGTAATGCTCACACCCAAACATGGTAACCAAGAGTGGAACATGTGCAGTGTGGAAATACCAGCCTCAGTGTGTCAGAGTTCAGAGGGAGTTTAAGGGTCCCAAAGCAGTTCTCATACTGAGGGGGCAGAACTTTAGGTCTAAGAATCAAGTGAAGTGCAGGAGATAGGTTTGAAAAGATTTTTAGTAGAAAACAATGTTAATAGGGACTTGTTTGAAATAGTTTTGAAAATAAGAGGGAGTAAAACATATTTGAGAAGAGTAAGGCAATTAGCAGCCCAGACATAGATCCAAACAGATTAAGTAACACTCACAGAACCAAGATAGATTCAGCACACAAGTCTTTACACAGGGGCAATGGGGATTGGGATACATAGAGCACATACATGATGAATACCTAACATGCAGAAGACTTGCAAATTGGTACATGCAGTGGGACACATACTTAGGAATGGTCACACAAATAGAGATGCTTAGAGTATAGGACCAACATACAATCAGATTTATAGGGAGGACTGGGAGAGGGTAGGACATGATTGCACATGGGTTTAAGAAACATTTAAGAGTATAGAATGTACAGTGTAATTACAGTATCCTAGGAATCACATGTTGAAGCTATATGGGAGGGGATACCAAGAACTAAACAACATTATATACCTAACTAGTTGCAAGTAGGACAACATAGCCATGAATAAAAGAAAATCAGAAGCAAGACTAATTGTAGTAACAAGAGAAACATGTTGTGTTGGGGACTTCAAATATAAATTGGAAACATACCAGTTGAAGATAGCAAGCACAGAGTAAGGAATAAGCCGATTAGTAACAGCAGACAATCAATAGGAGCAACAGAGTGTATATGTGTGAGCAAGAGAGAGTATAACAAGGTCTATGTTCGTCCTTTGTGCTAATGAGAGACTAAGGTACTTATAGTTTTAAAACAGGCAGAAGAATAAGGTAAAAAATAAAAATTCAACAGTAATTATAGAAATATACCAATTAGAATAAGATCAATTGCGATGACTTCCTTTAATCAAGGAGTTTAAGATTCAAACGGTAATAAGCAATGCTAAATAATGAATGAAATCATATGAGGCTGAATGAATATATAAGGAAACAGTTTAGCATAACACTAGTATACAAAATGTAATAGAGTCTAGGTTCAACAGATTCTAATTAAGGAATACTTAAGAATCACTTGACAGCCTAATTAACCATAAAATAAGGCAAGAGAATGTTTTAAAGATTGCAATCAGTCGAGAATAGAAAATACAAATCACAGGGAATCAGGGATTCCCCTAGAAGGTAATATTAACCAAAGGAATGTACTACAACTGAACGGAGCAAACGTAGCATAAGCAGGAATAGGCAAAGTAGGGTAAGAGAATCCCATAAATCAGGGATTTAAGTTAGAACATAATAAATGATTAAAGAAATAATGGAATAAACATGATACTAGCAGAGGAAAGATCAGAAAACCTCATGAACAGGTAGGATAAAAAACAAAATCACACAAAATCAAGGATTCGTATAGAGCATAGTAATGACTAAAGGAAATAAATGAATGAACATGATACGAGCAAAGGACACGAAAATCAGAAACCCTAATGAATACAATTTGGTAAAGTTACAGAAACTCGGAACTTTCGTGGGAAGCAGGTATATATATGGATTAAACGAGCAAAATCATCAAAACAGACGCAAAATCCTAAGATTGAGACAAAGAAACTTAGGGTTTCCAACATAATAAGTCATATTTGAGAAAAAACACAAATAATCATGCAAACATAGTAGAAATTTGTCATGCCCCAAAACCGAGGGGCACGACCGGCACTCAACCGAGGGACCCCGGTCGAGCGGACCTGGAATTGCCTTTCCCATCCCACGCGTCACCTCGTGCTTTCAATATACATTATTCATGTGAAATAGCCATTTAGACTTAATCATAAACTTACAACTTGGATTCATTTCTACTTTTTATCTGTCACGCCCCAAAACCGAGGGGCACGACCGGCACTCAACCGGAGGACCCCGATCGTGCGGACCTGGAATTGCCTTTCCCATCCCACGCGTCACCCCGTGCTTTCAATATACATTATTCATGTGAAATAGCCATTTAGACTTAATCATAAACTTACAACTTGGATTCATTTCTACTTTTTATCATTACAAACATATGATACTAGATACTTACAAAATACATACAACATTTTCCAGCGTGGAAACTATTCCGAACCGTACCATCACTTACTCAAAATACACATGTACACTACCCACATTTCGTCTACTGAGCCTCTAAGGGTACAATGGAGTTATACAATACTTGCTGGTAACAAGGCTCCGGCTATACCTTACACACTACCAAAGTAAGAATCCGGGAGGAAAGATGGCATGAGCCACACTGGGCCCCGAGAGGAGAGGGGCTCACCAAAACCGCTGATAGGACGAGNAATTGTACTGGTATGCATGAACAAATTTTACTCTAGTAAACTCATTAATGCACAAGCAAGAGACAGATAGAGAGTTACACAATTACTACACAAGACATAAAAAGATATACAATGGAAATTCCACAATTTTCACTTTATCAAAAATCACAATTTCAATTCCACCCTTGTACCTCCTCATATCTCACCCTTATTCCTCCTGTTGCGGCGTGCAACCCGATCCCACCTGACAATTGTTGCGGCGAGCAACCCGATCCCACCTGACAATTACAATCACACCCTTATCACTTCTTACATATCACCCTTATCTCCCCTGTTGCCGCGCGCAACCCGATCCCACCTGACAATTACAATCACACCCTTATCACTTCTTACATATCACCCTTATCTCCCCTGTTGCCGCGCGCAACCCGATCCCACCTGACAATTACATCTCATGCCAACGATAACAATTCACAGTTCAATCATAGAAGATTTCAGCAATAAGAATACAACTTCTTTACATAGCTTTTAGCATATACACTCATACTCTTGGATTTATTATCCTGTTAGCACCGTTTTTCATAACGTGGTGGTGTGGTGGTCAACTGATGACGGACAAGTATTACACTTCACACATCACATAATTCGGACAACCAGTTGCACATATTATAAC
>ML288468.1:900-25390 GCA_005239495.1 Nicotiana undulata
CAGAATCACCTGGACAAGTACTCCTCCGGTCAACGGACCAATCAACAAGACACACGAATCCTCTGAATTACCTTCGATGGCTCGCAACTAGCCAAAAACACATAATTATATCAATTTAGGAGGAATCGAGGAGGATTTATCAAAGATTTCCCTTAAAACACATTCTTGACGTACTTGGAATATTCAACTCCGAGCCTCGGCGTCCGGAAAATTACGATTCTTGAAGAAATGCGCTATACGTCGCCTAAGGATCAAGATTAACTAAATTAATCATCCTATAATAGCCCAAAAATCAGAAATTCAATTTTCTCAAAACCCTCTATTTTTCCCAAGCCTTCCCATGGATTTTTATGAATTTTGGAAGTGGAAATTCCTCAAGAATCGAAGTTATAAACATGCGGAAAGTCAAATAATTACTTACCTGAGTAAATGACTCTCCACAACTGACCTGGAGCTCCTAGGGGTCTTAACAATGGAGGAAAAATGAGTTTGGGAAGAAAATTCACGAAATGGGCCTTTTATAGAACTGCCCAGCAGTTTCCGCCCCTGCGGCCCTTGGTTCGCAAGTGCGGACTCGCACCTGCGGAAAAAGGGTCGCGCCTGCGATTTGGCCTAGGCCCTGGGGAAAGTCGCTCCTGCGGACTTTGGATCGCAGGTGCGGACTCGCACTTGCGTGAAATTGGTCGCGCCTGCGATGGGCCTGGGCACTGGGGGAGGTCGCTCCTGCGGAGCCGCTCCTGCGGAAGGAAGGTCGCTCCTGCGACAAAGGCCTCTCCTGCGATGGATTGGCCGCTGGTGCGAGCCTCGCGCCTGCGGCTCATGGACCGCAGGGGCGGTCACACCAGAAAATTCCCACCAGCTATGAAATTGCTGGTTTTTGACCCCGCTTGGGGTCCGGGAGACCCCTGGGCCAACCCGAGCCCTCGACAAATTACACCAACCAATCCCAAATCATAAGACGGACTCGCTCGAGCCCTCGGAACACTCAAAACATCATCCAAACTAGAAATCACTCTCCAAAACCCCTTAGTTTCAAACTTAAGTTTCCAAGAAAATTTCAATGGCTCACCAATACGCCGAACGGGTCTATACTGCTCGGAATGACTCCAAATTTTGCGAACAAGTCATAAATAACTTTACGGAACTATTTCCAGTTCTGGAATTCCATTCGTACCATGATATCATGAGGTCCAATTCCAGACCGGATTCTAAATCTTATGAAATCCTGAATTCCAATTCAGGTGCCGAAATACTCCCGGGTCATCAGAAACCCGAGGCGAACATACGCTCAAGTCCAAAATCATCATCCGGAGCTGTTGGAGCTGTCAGCACTCGATTCTGAGGTCGTTTCCTCAAAATGCTGCTCGGAACCAAAATTATCCAAATAGGCTAGCCTTCAGGAACCAAGTGTTCCTGAACTGGCCAAATCACTTCTGAATCTCGAACTACCTGCCCCCAAAAATTATAAGGCACGACTAGCCTCTATGGAAAGAGTCATTTACAGGAAGGGAGTCGCAACACACAAAACGACCGGCTGGGTCGTTACATTCACGCAAGTAAATTATCATGGATTATCATCAAGTGGCTAGCAATTTTGAAAATACACTGCAAGACCTTCTCAATCCTCATTGTGGCGTTTAAACAAATACCTTACGTGCATATTTTCTCATATTCCACACAAAAATAAATTTATCCTTAGGTGGACTACATACACAACCAATTCATATACATAGCAGCCAAAAATTTCATCATCTGCGGTGAAACCTATTCTTTGAACCTTAAAAGGAAAAGTAAATAATTAAAAAGATGGAATAAGATACATACCTGAGAATTCAAGTGAGGAAGACACACTTTGTGGTTAGAGTAGAGAAGGGAGAAAGTGAGAGTCACTAAGGTATATAGGCTGGGTGGTTTTGGAAGAGGGAGAAAAGGGGGCTATGGGGGTGAAGTGGTTTAGTGTTGGGGTTTGAAAAATAAGAGAGAAAAGGGGAAAAAATAGAAGAGAGGTAAAGAGGGGGGCTAAAATCTTTTAAAATAAAATAATAGATTATTTACCATGTACACGGTCAAGTGCATGCCCAGGTTAACACGTGCAGGGCCGCACACACCTTCCAGAACCTTTGTGACACATGTGCGGCCATGCGCGCGTTAAATACCCCTCGTGCGCGACCGCGCATACTCGTACTTGCTGACACTGATTTATGCAAGATCAAGTGTACGGTGAACCCCTCCAGGTGCACGGTAGCGTAACTATACACGCACAAATTTCCCTTTGAATACCTCAATTCCACCATTCCACAACTTATACATTCCTGCAACCACCAAATCACACTATACACTAAATTCTTACCCAATCTAAGCTACAAAAGTAAATCAATTATTAGAAGGGTTAGAGGTAGTTCTAAGTTATAGTCGTTATTTTGACTCAACCGGGCATCCTAAACAGATTATGATTCTCGAGGATTGCTTAGAAAATCCTCCAGCAAGATATGGGTTTAACCTTTACCCATTCACCTTGAAACTCTCAGTTCCTTCCAGGGTTTGGACCTCAATCTCCCCATATGGTGATACATGTTTAACCACATACAGTCTCATCCATCTAGACTTCAATTTTCCAGGGAAAAATCTGAGTCTACTATTGTATAGCAAGACCTTTTCCCCTTCATGAAATTCTTTTGGTTTAATTAGACGGTCATGCCATTTCTTTGTCTTTTCCTTGAAAATTCATGCATTCTCATACGTGTCCAATCAGAATTCCTCCATCTCATTCATATGTGACATTCTGTGCTCACCTGCAAAACTAAGATCAAGATTAAGCAATTTAATTGCGCAATAAGCCTTATTCTCTATCCCTACAGGTAAGTGACATGACTTTCCATATAACACCTCGAAGGTAAAGTCCTATGGTTGTTTTGAATGCTGTTATATACGTCCATGGAGATTCATCTAACTTCACTCACCAATCTTTTCTGGAAGCACTAACCATTTTTTCTAGAATTCTTTGAGTTCACGATTAGCTACTTCTACTTTCCCACTAGTTTGAGCATGATATAGGGTTCATGTTCTATGAGTCACCCCATATTTAGATAGTAGTGTGGCAAACTGCTTATTGACAATGTGACCCATTGTCACTGTTTATGACTCGGGGGGTCCCAAAACGGGTGAAAATATTCTTCTGAAGGAATTCACATACTACTCGAGCATCGTTTGTCCAAGTAGGTATTGCATCGTCCCACTTGGAGACGTAGTCAAAGGCTACGAGGATACACTCATAGGAATGGGAAGGGACCAATAAAGTTGATGCCCGAGACATTGAAGATTTCACATGCTAGAATGGAATTCAAGGGCATCTCGTCCCTCTTACTAATGTTACCTGTTCGTTGGCGCTTGTCACATGTAGTCACATAAGATCTTACGTCCTTGTACAAGGATGGCCAGTAGAAACCGTCTCCTATGACCTTTGATGTTGTCCCATTTCCTCCATAGTTTCCTCCAGCTGCTCCATCATGATACTGGGATAGTAAGCTTCCCATTTCCCCTTCCAGGACTCATCTCCGAATCATGCCATCTTCACACAATTTAAACAAAAAGGGATCATTTTTTAAGTAGCTTTTTACCCCACTTTGCAAAATTCTCTTCTAGTCTGAGGACAAGTCATGTGGTAGCCACCCACTAGCCAAAAAGTTGGCTATGCTAGCATACCATGGCGCTCAATCAGAGATCGCTGCAATGGAAAAAATCAGCTCATCCGGGAACTCTTCCCTAATGTCCATAGTTTCAACATGTGGTTTAACTGGTCGCGACATATGGTCATCCACTTTTGTTTTTTGTGCCCTTCATGTCATTGATTTAAAGATAAAACTCTTTCAGCAACAATACCCGCTGCATCAGACGCGATGTTGACTCTTTCTAGCTCAACGGATATTTCAGTGTTGAGTGGTCAGTATGCACTATAACCTTGCTCCCCACAAGATAAGACCTGAACTTGTCCAAATAAAAGACCACTGCAAAGAACTCCTTCTCCATGGTAGAATAGTCCACCTACGCATCATTCAAAGTACGACTTTCATAGTAGATGGGTCTGAAAATTTTATCTCTTCTTTGCCCAAACACTGCTCCTACTTCCACATCACTAGCGTCTCACATGATCTCAAAGGGTTTGCTCCAAATGGGAGTTACCATTATGGGGGCACTCACTAGATTTTCCTTGATCATCTCGAATGCTCGGAGGTACTCTACATCAAACACGAACTTCGCATCCTTGGAAAGTAAATGTTGTTAAGGGCTTGGTGATGTTGGAGAAATTCTTGATGAACCGTAGTCTACACACATCCTCCATTAGTTCATTGTCCTCATTCTTCACCACCGCCATGTCCCTTTTTCGGCATAACCTGCACGGGGTTGATCCATTTGTTGTCGGAGATGGAAAATATTATACCAATATCCAGCAATTTGAGTATCTTTTTGCGTACCACTTCTTCTAGAATTTTATTCAATTTGCATTGGGGTTGCACTATCGTCTTGCTACCTTCTTCCAACAAGATCTTGTGCATGTAGATTGCGGGGCTAATTCCCTAAATATCGGCTATGCTCCAGCCGATTGCTTTTTTATGCTTCCGCAATAGTTCCGCTAGCATGTGTTCTTGTTCACCTGTGAAATAAGAAGAAACAATCACATAAAAATTGTTAGTCTCCAAAAAAGCATATTTAATATGTGTTGGGAGTACTTTCAATTCCAGCTTTAGCTTGATCCTTTCTTTCTCAAATTCCTCTCCATGTACCACTTGGTCTTCCAATGCCTCAGCTTCTTTCTTGATTTCAGGGTCTTCTTCCTCTGTTGTACTCGATTGAGTAATGCATATTTCTAATGAATCACCTACCATCTTGTCGATCTTGTGTTGTTCATCTAACTCTCCTACCACATCCAGTTTGAAACATGCATAGGTAGATGCCTCATCACAGGTATTTAATCATTCTCTTCATTTGAAATACCACTTTTTCGTTTCTCGCTTGTAGCATGAGCTGAACCTCATATATGTCAAGAATAGCCCTGCCAGAGCAATGGAATGGTCTCTCAAAAATTAAAGGTACCTCTTTATTCACTTCCATGTCTACTACAATGAAGTCTACCGAGAAGACAAATTTGTCCACCCTCACCAGATATCCTCAAGTATGCCCTTTAGTATAATACCGCTATGATCAGCCAGTTGCAATGACAGTGGCAAAGATATTATCACTCCTAGTTCTCCTTCTAATTTCTTGATAACCGACAATAACATCAAGTTAATGGATGCACCTGAGTCGCACAAAGCTTTGTCAAAAATTTCACTCCCCAACGAGCAGGGTATAATGAAGCTGCCAGGATCCCTATACTTTTGAGGAATTTTATTCTGTAGGATGGTACTACCATTTTCATTGAGTTTGACCACTATTGTTTCCTCGAGCTTCCTTTTACTCGATAGGATTTCCTTTAAGAATTTGGCATAGGTAGGCATTTGGGTGAGCACCGGTGAACGGGATGTTCACATGCAATTGTTTACACATCGCTAAGACTTTCCCAAAACATCTATCTACTTTCTCCCACTTCATCTTCTGAGGAAAAGGGTAACACTTGCATGTGCTTGATTTCTTCAACTTCACTATTTGACTTCTGCTTATCCTCCCCCTTCTCGTTGATGTTCTCCGTAGCCAAAGACTCACCAATTTTCTACTCTTCTTCTGTTTTGGCTAATTTGATCATCTTTTCAACCTTTGGTTTTGCAATAGGATCTGGTAATGCCTTTCTACTCATGAGAGACACGACCTTGATTGTCCTTTGGGTCCTTCTCAGTGTCAGAAAGTAGAGTCCCACGAGCCCTTTCTGATAATAAGGATGAAATATGTCCCATTTGTCTTTCTAAATTCCGGATGGTTTTGCCTTGTTCCCGGATGGTTGTTACCTGTTATCTGATGGTTGTGCCTTGAGTAATTTCTCATCTAGTTAATTTATGAACTCCTTCATTAGATCCTCTAAACTTGAGTTCTTGGGTTATGGAGGCTGGTACAGCCGCCTTTGTTGATTTTGGAAGTCGGGAGGTCCTTGCACAGGTGCTCTGGTATTTTGCTGCTACCATGAGTTCAAGCTACCACTTGAATAACTCCATGAGAACCCCAAATGTCTCTTTCCCACATAGTTGAAATTATTTCCTCCTTTATAGTTGCTTCTATTGAAATTCCCCAATGACTTCACTTATTCCTGCGCAGTAGAAGTTTAACACTCATGATTCGGGTGTCCCATTCCACAAATGTCACATCCCAACTGTGATTGATTTTTCACATAGGCTATTGTCAATTTCTTGATGTCCTTATCCATAGCTGCAACATGGGCTTGCATCACTATGGATGGTTCTACTTAGTGCACCCCCGCTGACCTTCTTCAATCACCCTGGTCAGTAGACCATTGTTCGGCGACTTTAGATAGTTCATTTAGAAATGTGACAATCTCTTCTAAATTTTTCTTCATCAAAGGCTTGCAACCGCACTATTCAGCAATCTGCTTGATGAAGGAGTTAGCCCGTCCTAGAAATCTTGGAGTTGCATCCATTATTCCATTCTGTTATGAGGGCACCTCCTCAACAACTCCTTAAACCTTTCCCATGCCTCGAACACCGTCTCCCCTTCTCCTTGGCATAAATTATGGACCTCCTTCCTCATCCTTCTAGTCTTAGCAGTAGAGAAATATTTTTCTAGGAACTTGGTAGTCATCTCCTCTCACGTACGGATGGACCCTGTGGGTAAACTCCTTAGCCACTGCTTTGCATCATCCGTAAGTGAGAAAGGGAATGCTCTGAGGTACATGGCATCGTTTGATGCTCAATTATAGCATAACGTGTTCATGATTTTATCGAAGCCCTTCATATGGTTGTTAGGATATTCATTAGGTTTGCTTCTGAAGATGCATTTGTTTTGAATGGTCTAGATGACTCCCTGTTTGAGTTCAAAATTGTTAGCATCAATAGGTGGGGGCCTCACACTGGATCTTCGCTGGATTTAGACCGGTCTGGCGTAATCTCCTATAGACCTCCCATGCCTGGGCGTCGCATTTTCAAACTCCTCTTCAACTAGGGGTCGGTCAAGATTGAATTTTCGACCCTCTTCAATTGTTTCCTCAACATCTCGAAGGGCTGCTTCAACTGCTACTCATGCAGCCTGTTGTTGTGCTACCTCTCTTGCAGCTAGGTCCACTTCCTTTTTGTTGTTCACCCTTTTTAAGTTGATATCCGACCCAAAAAGGATCCACTCGATTATTTCTCTCTTCTCAACTGACGCAGGTGCTTGTCTAATCCCGAATTGTATGGAATCAATTCCTTGGAGAAGGATCGAGTAATACACCACTAAACTTTACATGTTGCCTGCGCATAGATAAGAAGAACATAAAAAAGAAAATAAAATAAAGTGTTCTTAAATTAGCACCGAAAACTATTTTAAACACTATTAATCGCTAATCCCTGGCAACAACGGCAAAATTTGACGAGCGCAAAACTAGTGTATAGAACTTAGGCTCCCTAGTCAAAGATAGTATAGTTATTAAATCGTCTCCTCAGGGATTTGTTTAAACAATATTCAAATAAATCTTCATCTTAACACTATTCAAGAAAATAAACCTTTGATTTTGAGTTATTAACGAACTAAGAGTAAATACTAAAATTATCAATTATGAATGAATAATGGAAATTGAGTAGCTAAGTAGAAATGATTGAATATCAATGTGAGAAATAAGGGCTTTGACAAGATATGTGATCAACTATTATTCGGGATAACTTTGTGCTAAGTTCACTCTTAAGTTCTATTGACTTTTTCAATTTCAATAGATGATTAGGCTATCTTAAGGGTTCAAATTCTTATTCCGAAGGAGTGAGAGTTCCGTTAAACAACCTAATAACAAGTGCTATTACATATGCAAAAATACATTGAATGAATAATCTTACGAAGCACGTCTCTCGACTATTCCTCTAAATTGGGTCAATTGATAACTCTACAGGCTCTTTAGATTACCTATGAGAGTCGTGAAAATAACCCAAACAAGATAACACAATGATAATTGTAGCAACACTTCTCTTCCGATTGAAGTGAAATCTCAAATAACTTTGTAATTTAATTCAAAACTCGTTCAAAATATTCTAGCAACTAAGAGAAAGTAAACCCTCGAATAATAATCAATTCACAATATCTGTCAATAAACCTAAGAAGGACTACTTTGTAGTGGAGAAATTGTTCATCTAAAGAGTATTAAGAGGACAAGAAAACATTACAACCCATGAATTCATGCAAACTTTCGTATTTAATAATTCGAATGAAGTATAAAATTCTATGTTGTTTCCCTGCCTTCTTCTCTCCAAAAGGTTCTCCAAAATCCAAGATGCCTAGTTTGGGACGCGCTTAAGAGTCATATAGGTGAAAAGGATTACTCTCAATTTACAAAAATAGGCCTGGCTAATAATTCTCGTAGACGTACATGTGCGACCGCGCATCTGGGTGTATGGGCGTGCATATGGCAGCGCATCTTGTCCAAGTCGCCTGTGGTTTTTGCGCGGTTGTGGCTGCTTGTGCGCTGCCATGCATGAGCTATTCTTCATCTCTCTGTCTCTCTGTCTCTCTCTCTCTCTCTCTCTCTTTGTTTTCCTCTCATTTCATGCACTATCTGTCCATTGATCCCCTCTGTAGTACCTGCACTAAAAGGCAACATATTAGACCATAATCAGGCTAAATCCCTATAAAATCAACCAAATAAAGGACACAAAGAGGGACTAGATTTTGAGTAATTTTAAGCTCATCAGGGACGCGTAGTGTACAATGTTTGATCAGCTGCGCTAGGGCACTATGACCGTGTTAGAGTACGCCATCAGATTTAGTGGGTTGTCCCGACATGCACCTACCTTAGTTTCTACAATTAGAGTGCGAGTCCAAAGATTTATCGAGTGGCTCAGTTATGGTCTTAGACTCAGCATGGCTCAAGAATTGGATACAGATAATTCATTTTAGCAAGTTGTAGAGATTGCTTGGAGATGGAGGGTGTGCGGGACCAAGAGAGGGAGAACGGGGAGGCTAAAAGGCCTCGTGGACCGGGAAGATCTATTGACCCCTATTTTGGACGCAGGGTACGTCATTGTAGAGTTTTTGTGGGTCAGACAGTGTAGTCTCACTTCATGTTTCACATAGCACTTCCTATATCCATGGGTTCAAGAGTACCCGCTTTGGGAAGCTTCCACAACCACGTCAGCGAAGAGATTGGTTTGAGTGTGGGATACCAGGCACATGATGAGGGAATTTCCTAAACATTGGGCGGGTGTACCGTAGCATAGTTTTCAAGCTATGATGTCTGGTCCAGTTGCCGCTACACCTACACCGCCAGCTAGAGGTAGAGGTCAGGAAGGTAGAGGTCGCCCTTGAGGGGGAGTCCAGACCCACTGTTATGATTTTCCTTGTTGGAGTAAGGCTACTACACCATATGATGTTATTACAAGTATGGTCTCGATTAATTATGGATATATATTTGTATTATTTTGATTCAGTCCCATTTATTGGTAAGATTCATCCTACTTTTCTTCATATATGGTTGTGTTTCGTGATTCTTATACTCTATTTATGTGTTCATGTCAGTTGGGGGATTCTATTGTGATAGCCCATATTTATTGCTTTGGTTTGGTCGCTATTGAGGGTCATGAGGTTTGGGTGGACTTTCTGTTAGTTAATACAGTAGGTTTTGGTATGATTTATGGGTGGTTTGGCCAAGACTTGTGATTTTGGGTGCTTTACAAGTATGGAAAGTTGGTTATGTGTTGTGATTTGGTTCTACAAGATTTAGTTAGTTAACATGATGGTTATCTTGTTTGTGCTTTCGAGTTGAGCACGGGAACCTTGTTTTCCTTATGGATAGGTATGTTTGCACCGGGCTAGGTGCCTCGGTGGGGTTATGTTAGGGTAATATTCATTGTGATGGTTGCATGTATCTTGTTTCTTCCTAGTAGATTGGGTCAGTAGTATGGTACCAATGGGAGTTGTAGAGGTTGGACCTGTTTGATAGATTTTATATGTTTCTCTTTCTATGTTAAGTTATATTCCAGTTGTTCTTGTGAGGTTTGGATTGCGATGTATGTACCAAGGTGGAATTTGGTGTGGCTTGTTAGTCGCGTGAGTAGTTATGAGTTTCACATGTTTTTTACTTCCTTATCAGTGGTGAGGAGGTTTGGAACAAGGTTCTAGTCTATATGAGACTATTTATCGGTACTGGTTTGGTAATGAGCAGCTATTGTGGTCATAGTTATTGATATGTGCATATTGTTAATGTGTCATGTCATGTGGTTATGCCTTGTGGATATATGCATGAGCTGCTACAACTAGTTAAGGCTTTTACGGTGTGTTTGTGTGAGAATAAGGCCCTTGGTGGATGTGAAAATTTGTTTCTAAGGCTTATCGGCATGAGTAGAAGGAATAATCTTTGGTTGAGATGATCCATGTGAGCGAGACTGGAGAGTAATGACTGAGTGAGGCCAAAAGCCTGTTGTTGAGACAGTTATGAGATCGAACTGCCCACCGTCGCGATACTTTAATCATTCCTTCATTGGCTAGATATAGCGCTTGTACCAATAGGGCCCCTCTGGAGTCTTTACACCCCGAGTGAGCGCATTGATATTGAGGGAAGGATCTTCCTGGACATGGACTGTGTCCGAAGTTGATGTTATGTGAGGGATGGATCGCCCCTTGACATGGATCTTGTCCGAGTATTGTGTTCCGAAGATGGATCTTCTCCGTGGGGTTGGATTGGCCTTTTCCACAGTACTGAGTGACTACGGTCACTGATGATTATGTACATTCCGAGATGGACCTTCCCTGGGCCTGAGAGCCATATACGGTACTGAGTGGACTTATGTGTGAGGGTTGTGAGCACTGTGTACACTTCCACACTAGTTTCCTATATTTATATATATTGTCATGTGGAGTATACTGAGCATACTTGACACATTTTGTTCATTTTCTGATAATTTGTTAGCATGTCTAATTTCTGTACGTTGTTATTTGTAAATATTGAGGTTTAGACCGTCACTACCTCTCAGTCAATAGTTTGGGTTCGTTACTTCTGAGTTGGTGTACTCACGTTACCCTCTGCACCTTGTGTGCAGATCCAAGTTCATCGAGGCCCGATAGCAGTGGTTGATTTGCTGATCGAGAGTTCATTGGAGTCTTCGAGGTAGCAGCTGGCGATCACTGCCTCGATTTCTCCCTCTTATCTTCCTATTGTATTTTCGTTTTCTCCAGACATTATTGTGTCAGATTTACATTCCGATATTGTATTTATAGTAGCTCGTGGCTTGGCGACACTAGATCCGGGATTTTGGATTTTTAAATTGTGTTTTAAATGATGTTAGACTTTCAAATGGATTATTATCAACATTTTGCTTCTAAATTTATACACTTTCTGAAAAATAAACTTGGATTCAACGAAAGGTGTGGCTTGCCTGATTCCACGACAGGCGACATCACGACTAAATGTTTGGGGTCGTGACAACATGAATAATGGATATTGAACATAGTTGATCCTTTTCCTGGTTATTGAGACATTTATAGAAACATTACTGCTTTGCTAGTCTCTTTCAGTAACGTAATGTAAAGTATCTTGAGTCAGGATTCTTGAAGTCATCAGATGATTCAGATTTTTTCGTTCTAGGTAATTTTTAAGCAAAGAAGGTTTGTGAGCCTACTTTACTAAAAGATATTTGGAAATTCTCGTCGGAGAAGACAGTTGTTCTAAATGTGATAGAGCCTACACGAGCAGAAACTTTCATAGTAACTCATAAAAACACAAGAATGATATACCACTATATGATGATTATTCCAAGACAATCGTAAGATCTATTCTTTCTTTTATTTTCTAAATTAGAAAACAGTTAGAACATGAGAAACATTGTGGCTTTTATTCATGTTTCCTTATTTATTTCAATTTTTTGTTGATTAACTGACACGGAGAGACATGTCACTTTTTTTTATGACTTCAATGGATCTTCTTTTGGTTCATATATAAATTATGTTGAATGTTTAGATCAGTTGTAAGTTTACTTAGATTAATCTTCTATAATTCATTTCTGGATTACCTGAAAGTTTGACTCGACGATATTAGGCATAAACTCTCATGTTACTATGGTTGCCCCAAAGAAAAAATATTTTGTGTTCCAGACTTTCAAATGTTCAATAAGGTGAACTTCTCCTCAAACTTTCAAAGATGTATGTAGTGTCTATTTTTGTACTATGATTTTCCCTTTTTTGTGGTTTGATGACTCCGTCAAACAAGGTGCATTTTTTCATGTTCATGAACTCCAAAATGCATTTATTACGTATTCTATGGTCAGAAAATGGTAAATAAAAGGATGAGCAATAGTGAGAAATGTACTAAGCAACATCCTCGTAGTGTTGCTTGGAAAGACGACGTATATTCTCAAGTATTGAAAAATGAAAAAAGTGAGTATGTTTGTGGTTTAAGACTTGAACCTCCACCAATTGTACATAGCATTTGCATTTCTTGAGACCAGATTCTGGTAAATATCCTTTTTTGATAAGGTAATGTAAATTAAAACTTGTTTAAATCTTTGTTACACTGTACTAGAATCAGCTTTAGAGATATTTAGTGTTGTTGTTTTTGCCATAGAATTTGAATAGCAAAATATATTTGTTGAGAAGGAAGAGTTTTTACCCATCCTTTTTTTGATACTACTACCTATTGAGATGTTGTGGAATTATTGAACTTCAGTGTTATAGGAGATAGTTCATTTCCGAATAACATCACATTGTATACACTTGTTTTCGTTGATACAAAAATAATTTTTTCAATCTCTGATACTAACTATCACATGTCACCTATGCCCAACTAAACTCCTATGTTTCAGAAAATGTTTTTTCAAATCAAACGTTTCTAATGGAAAACTTTTGTTTGCATGCCTAGTGCACCCAAAACTGAAGTTCTTATCAGAAAAGAGTTATAGTTATTTTATTAACTTTAGACATTGTCACGATCCAAATTTCCAATCTTAGGGATCGTGATGGCGCTTAATACCAAACTTGCTAGGCAAGCCAATGTTAGAATTCGATTAGCTATTTTCCTTTGATTATTTACTTAGACACAATAAAATAAATTTAAAGTAAACTTAATCTACTGATTTTCCATCGAATAACTCCAAATCTAAAATAATAAATAAATAAATCAACCGAGCCACGAACTAATTAAATATATAACTCTAAGACTACCCAGGGTCTGGTGTCACAATTCACGAACTTCTAAGACTACTACAAATAATGGGTTGAAAGAGATAATATAGCTGTTTTGAGAAAATAAAACAGTCTCTATGAACTAAGAGAAGACTCCAGGGAACTGCGAACGCCGGTAGATATACCTCGTGTCTCCGAATGAAGAATGACCGCTACTAAATCTCTAACATTGGCCGGTACCTGGATCTGCACAAAAGAGTGAAGAGCGTAGTATCAGTAAAACCGACCCTATGTACTGAGTAAGTGCCGAGCCTAACCTCAACGAAGTAGTGACGAGGCTAAGGTGAAAACTACAACTTAACCTGTAACTATATATATATATATATATATATATATATATATATAATATATAATAAAGCAAGATAATAATTCTACACAAACAAGAAAGACAAACTGCAACAATAAATAAAATAACTCAGTCGCCTATTTCAGGCCTCAGTTGTAACCAAGATCTCACATAAATTTCTAAATTTCCAAACTTCACTTTAAAATAACCGTACGTGCATAAAATGAGGAACAGTAAATTAAAATAGTAAATTTCCCAAATCTTTGTGTTTAAAATCAGTAAAACATAAATGTCCTCCCTTATCACTGTCTTGTTGCGGTGTGCAACCAGATCCCACCTGTCCACCTTTATCACTATCTTTTATCTCAACAGTTGTAAACAGAAAACTGTACTTTTCATAAACTTCATCAATATTATATATATATATATATACATATATATATATATATATATGTATATATATATATATATATATATATCGTAAAACAATGTCAACCTACTCAATATTTATGTACCACAATGAAACCAAGGTAACAACTAATATGTAACGACCGACCGGTCGTTCCGAGAGTTTAGCCCCGTATCCCCCATTTCTGCTCTATTATGTGTTTTTCAGCTCGTTTATGTTGTGTTGGGTCGGTTGGCTCAGGTTCGGAGTGATTGTGGAGAAAAATGAGACTCTTAAATTGGCCTAATAGTTTGAAAAGTCAATCGGGAGTTGACTTATAAGTAAATAACCTCGGAATGTTGATTTTATGGCTCAGATAGCTTTGTTAGGTGATTTGGGACTTAGGGGTATGTTCGGAATGTGGTTTTGATGTCCGGTGTAGAATTAGGCTTGAATTGGCGAAATTGAGTTTTTGGCAATTTTCGGTCGGAAGTGGAAAATAGGCTATCGGGGTCGGAATGGAAATCAGGAAGATGAACAAGATTTTAGTGTCATTTTGGATTTGTGCGCGAATTTTCAGGTCAATCAGACGTGGTTTGGATGATTTCGGCATAGTTGGCGAAATTTAGAAGTTTATAAGTCCATAGGCTTGAATCCGAGGGAAATTTGGTGTTTTTGCATAGTTATTGGTTTCAAAGGCTTGACTAAATTTTAATGAGGTTAGGGGATGTTTTTGCGTGTTTTGGTTGAGGTCTCGAGCGCCTCGGTGAGTTTGGGGTGGTTAACGGATCGATTTTTGGGATTTGGGAGATAGTTGTTTTGCTTGTTTTCGTTGCAGGTATTTTTACTCTTCGCGATCGCATTGAAGGGTCCGCGATCGCGTAGGCTAAGTTGGGCAGGGGTGAAATTTGCTCTATGAGATCGCAGGGGTCAGGTTGCGATCGCGTGGGTCTGTAAGGTTGTGCTATGCGAACGCGTGGCTAGGGTCGCGATCATGTAGAGGAGAGTGGGCTGGTGAGGAGTGGAAGGTTTTGGTCAGTGTGGTCGCGTGGGGAGAGACGCGATCGCGTGAGTGGTGAAGGAAGAGCTTCGCGATCGCGTGGGCCATTCCGCGATCGCGTAGGGTAAGTTGAGAGGCAGTGGGTCTTTGTGCTTCGCGATCGCGATTAAGGAATTAGACCTGGGAAGAATGTTTAAAAAGCCATCTTCGCGAATTTCAGTCTATTTTCTCCATTGTTGGGCGATTTTCGAAGCTTTTGAGAGGGACTGAAAAGAGAATCGAAGGGAAACATTTGGAGGTAAGATTCTTGACTTCAAAACATGATTCTATGTTATTTTCTAAGTAATTAAACCTGAAATTTGTGGGATTTAAACCCAAAATTGGGGAAGTTAGGGCATGGAAAATTGGAGACTTTAATTGAGTAATTGAAGGGGCAATTTTGGTCCGATTTTGATTTTCTTGGTATGTATAGACTCGTGGGAGGATGAGGATTCTGGTGTTGTAATTTTTATCGAATTCCGAGATGTGGGCCCATGGGTCGGGTTTGGCCAATTTCGGGATTTGTGCCTAATGGTGATAATTTTCGAATGGGTTTCGTCTCCCTAGCATATTTTAATGTTATTAATATGGTTTTGGTAGATTCGGAGCATTAGGGAGCCGATTCTAGAGGCAAGAGCATCGTGGAGTTGTTTTTTCGAGTCGGTTTGAGGTAAGTAACCATTGTAAATCTAGACTGAGGGTATGAAACCCCGGTATTTCATAATGTTTTTATAAATGAGGTGACGCACCTGCTAGGTGATGGGCGTGTGGGCGTGCACCGGTAGGGATTGAGACTTGGTCTGTCCCGCAGCGATTATTAAGCCGCGTATTTGACTTGAAATCATATGATATTCTGTATTTTAGAGATTTATACTGTATTTTGGGTTGTATGCCATGTTTTGGGCCTTGTGCCGACCTGTTTAGACCCTCAAGGGTATTTCTCTACTATTCCCATACTATTTTTATTGAAAATATGAACTCAGTCATGCTTTATACATGTTCACGGTTTATTACTGTTACCACCCTGTTTTAGAATATTAAGAGATATTTTGGGCTGAGTCCCTATAGTGTTGATGAGTTGGGCTGAGTCCACGTGAGTTGTGATGAGTTGCCCGAATGGCTTGTGAGGATGACTAAGTGAGGCCGAGTGCCAGACTTGTGAGGATAGTTAGGGATCGGGATGCACGCCGCAACACTATATACATACATACATACATATATATATATATATATATATATATATATATATGGATCGGGTTGCACGCCACAACGAGATATGTGGATCGGGTTGCACGCCGCAGCGAGATATATATTGGATCGGGCTGCACGCCGCAGCGAATTAGCGCTTGGCTGTAGGAGCCCCTCCAGAAGTTTGTAGACCCCCAGTGAGCGCAGTCGACTATTATGGATCAGGTTGTACGCCGTAGCGGGTTATTATATAGATCGGATTGCACGCCGTAACGGTTGATTAATGGCACCTGATGAGTGAAAGTGCTAGGTGTTAGCATTGACTTGTGATAGTAAAGTCACGAGTGACTGAGAGGCTTGCCCGCAAGGATTTATTTGTGAGTGACACTGTGCCCGAGAGGCCGATATTTTTATGAAACTACTGCTTTCACTCTTTTTACACGGAGCCTCTAATGGAAACGTTGAGCAAATGTTTTATACGAGATTTTAAATGGAAAAATTGGATTTTTTTACGAAATATTCGGAATGTAGATTCCTGAATTGATTTATCTATTTCCATTGTTGTATAATATGAGCTCACATGATTTTAAATGCTCGTCATTGCACTCAAGTCTTTAGTTATGGTTGTTACTTACTGAGTTGGCGTACTCACGTTACTCCCTGCACCTTGTGTGTAGATTCAGGTACCAGGGCAGAGCGATAGTTGATCTACCCCATTTGGAGCATTGTTCGGAGATTGTGTGGTAGCTGCTCGGCATCCGCAGCCTACCCTTTCTCCTCCATACTCTGTCATTTTACTTTACTTCCCAGACTTGTTGTAGTAAAGAATTTGTACCAGACTGTATTACTTCTTAGATGCTCATGACGGTTGAATCCAAATGTTGGGGCCGTGGTTAGATGTTCTGATCACTTTTATTGTTTTGAAATGCTTAAAATCGGAAATTGTGTATGAAATATCGGATAATTTATGTATTAAATGGAGAACCATTATGTTATTTAAAATGAATTGGCTAGCCTAGTATCACGATAGGCGTCATCACAGCTAGTTTAGATTTGGGGTCGTGACATAATACTTTTTCCAAAATGATTGCAATGAGACTTAACAACAAATTAACAAACCGGGTAATCATAGAAACCACAATGAGCATGAAACAATTAAGACATGAATCAATTAAATTGGAAACGGGGAAGGGATCATGTAAGGAGACAATATTTGGTGGTGCATAGATACTCGTCACCTCACCTATATACAACACGCACATGCAATTTCACATAACAATTAAGTTGGGGATTCCTATTCCCTGAAGTCAAGGTCAAACCAAGCACTTACCTCAAATTCGCAGGCCACTCACTGCTCAGTTATAGCTTTTTCCTTTTGAATTCACCTCCAATACACTCGAATCTAACCATAATTAACTTAATATCATTAATTAATGCTAAAGGAACTAACTTTACTGAAAATTATAATTTTTCTAAGTTTTCTCAAAAAGGGTTAAAACCCGACCCCAGGCCCGCTTGGTCCAAACTCGGGGTTCGGACCAAATTACGTTTACCCATTCACCCACGAGCCCGAATATACAATTAGTTTCTAAGTCCGACCTAAATTTGAGGTAAAGATTCGATTTTTACAAAACTCCTTAATACTACCCAAACCCTCAATTTTTACCATGAAAACTCTTAATTTTGGATTTAAATGTGATGAAAAACATTGGGTGATTGAAAGATTAAAGTTTAGAATTGATTACCAACAACTTGGGGATGAACTTTGATGAAGAAAATCGTTCTTAGGGCTGTGTAGTCCGAATATTTTGAAGAAAAAGGGTTATGTTCGTGTTTTACAGTGTTTAAATATAGCTGGGCAGGCCTTCATCGCGTTCGCGTGGGCCCTGCCCGCGTTCGCATAGGTTCAGTCCTTATTGACCTTCGCGTTCGCATTGAGAGGGGTGAGTTCGTGTAGCTTTAGAAGTTGGGCATTCGCGTTCGCGACCCATAGCTCGCGTTCGTGTTGAGGAAACCCAGGTTCCTCCCTCATGCCCAATTACCTTATGCGTTCGCGAGGGAAGCTATGTGTTCGCATAGCAAAAATGGTGACACCCAGAACTTAATCTATACGATCGCGGTAGTTACTATGTGATCGCATAGCACAAAAATCAATGTGCACCAGAACAGAAATTTACAGCAGTTTTTTTATGAGTTTAAAATATCCTGTGGCCTATCCGAAACTCACCCAAGCCCTCGAGGCTCTAAACCAAATATGCACGCAGGTCTAAAAACATCATACAGATATGCTCGTGCGCTCAAATCAAGAAAATAACATGTAAAACTATGAATTAAACCTCAAAACTCATCATTTTTTTCAAGAACACTTAAAGTTCATTATTTCTCAACCGGACGTCCAAATCACGTCAAATAAGCTCCGTTTTTCACTAAATTTCACAGATAGTATTCAAATACTATAACAAATATGTACCGGGCTCCGGAATAAAAATACGGGCCCGATGCAATGGTTTCCAATATTAATTCTTTCTTTATTTCATTAATAATTCAGCAAAACAATTTCTTTCAAAAATTGATTTCTAAGGCCAGCGACCTCGGAATTCATTTTCGGGCATACGCCTGAGTCCCATATTTTACTGAGGAGCTCCCGGGATCGTCGGAACACTGATCCGGGTCCGTTTTCTCAAAATGTTGACCAAAGTCAATCATAATCAAATTTTAACTCTAGAAATTACTATTTCTCATATTTTCACACAAAAGCTTTCCGGTTTCACTCCTGAACTGCGCGTGCAAATCGAGGTATTTAAAAGTAGTCTTTTTATGGCTAATAAGCCTATAATTAGGTCTAATTTCATATAATGACCCCTTGGGTCATCACAGACATTTGCCTTTCTTGGAATTATAGTTATTTTTAAGTTCTTATCAGAAAATAATTATTCTTAAGTTAGCTATAGTTTCTAGAGAAAGTTAATTTCAACTATTCGTGACACATACAGTATGATTATACCTAAAGTTTGTCAAGGCCTATGCATAATTATTTGTCACCTATTTGGGAGCTTCACTAATAACATGTAAGCATAATCTAGTATCTATATTTCAGGAAAAGAATATTGCAACTATAATATTTGCTAATGAACGTAGGTGCAATTTCTTTTTACTTCTCCAAGCTAATACCCTGCGTTTGATTTTTCAGTTTCTTCACTATCATAACAAAGAAAGAAACTTTCTTTCATTGTTTGCAGATCCATTTTGCTTGCTGATAATAGGTGAATTTTACTATAATTAGGACCCTAAGGAACCACATTTTATATCGTTTTTAATGCAAATATTGATAACAAAATGCTCTGATTAGTGCTTTTCATGCATTGCAGGTGATATATCACAAGAAAAGGACGTTGGAATATTTTTGGAGTCAATTACGGGAAAAAGGAGGCCAATCAAATAATACCCACAAAGTGCACCAAATAAAAAGCAAAAGCAGAGCTGAAGCAGGCCTGCCGCGGTCCGGGCGCGGCCGCAGTGCAACCACGGTAGGAAGCAGCCTCAGATTCAGAGAACCTGTTTGGCCGCGGTTATGGCGTAACCGCGGTGCGACCGCGACAGGATGCATAAACTTCAGGGACTAAAGTGCAAAATACGGGATTTTAAGCCCCAAACCCTATATAAACTTAAGGAATTCGCCCAAGAGAAAAAAAGGGGAATCAGTTTTTAAAGTGGAAAATATCAAAAGCAAGGGCAAGAGGCAAGGAGGAAAATTGAGCATCAGTATTTATTCTCCTCTTTTGTTCTTTTACCATTGACTATGAATTCTTTTGTAGTTTTTGTTATTATTTTGAGTAGCTAAATACTTTAATCTAAGGTTTTGATGGAACCCGTTGGAGATGAACTTTTTGGCATGTTAATATAGTTTTGAGTTGGTTATTAATCTCTATTTGTTAAACTACGTTTTGATTGTAGTTTGTTGAAGGGACCTCAACTAGCTGTTCCTATTTATTATGTATCTGCTTGAGAAAGAGTGCATATTTAGGTAGTTGTTGAACAACACCACTCCCGGAGTATAGACGAGAGTCATAACCGAGGGTTTAGAGGTTGGGTTAGAGATAATATACCTCGGGTGCAATCTAAAGTGAACCGTAACGCAAATATAGCTAGCGTAGCTCGAGAGAGTGCGTCTAGTAAATTGTCATAAATGCTTGAGAAAGATTTACGATAACTGGAGAGTTCATGATTGATAGAGACAACCAAATCAAAGCTATAGGAACATACAACTAGGGAAAGAACCAACGGGGGAAACCATTACCTTAGACCTTTATTCCAATTGTTTACAACTGCTTGTTAGTTACTCTTAGTTTTATAGATTCAATTAGTTGTAGTAGTAATCACACCACCAATTGTTATTCATAAAGTTTGAGGAGGTTGACTAATAAGAATTTAGTACTTTAAAAGCTTCTCTTGATACGTTAATTCCCTGTGGGATTCGACTCTGGGCATAATACCCCGGATTATATTTACAACGCCCGCTTAATCTTTTATTAGACACAGTTGAGCGTGATCAAATTTTGGCGCCGTTGCCGGGGACCTAACGGTATTATCAAGGATAGTTGAAGAAAAATACCAAAATTCTTAATTATAGTCAAGTTTCGTTGATTTCACTCAACTATTGAATCTCTAACGTTTGTTGAATCGGTGGTACATGTGCATGCCTAGGAACTCTTCGAGAACTGGTGACGTTGTTGAAGCTTTACCAGACCCCGAAAGAGTTTTCAGGGTCATGAACAGAGCCAATCGAAGAAGCAAACGACAGACAAACATTGAACCAATAGAATTTGATATGGCAGAACTGAACAACAGAGTTAATATTGATGGTGAGGTTATTGGTGATGGGCTCGTCAACCCTGCAACAAGAAATGTTGCACGTCAGGCGCCCATTGCACCTGAGGCGCCACCATATGACTGGGCGCAACCCACAACTGATAAGTTGGAAACCACGATTGTGGTCCCTCATATTGAAGCAGAGTCGTTTCAGATCACGAATAATATGCTGGATTTGTTGCAGAATAAGGGGCTATTTTCGGGGTCATATGTCGAGGACCCTCAGCAACATTTGAAGAACTTTCTGTCCATATGCAAAACCCAGCGACAACCAAATGTTACCCCGGATGCTCTACGACTGTTATTGTTTCCGTTCTCGGTAACAGGGGTTGCTCAAACTTGGTTGAATTCACTCCCAATCAATTCTGTTACTACATAGAAGGAATTGGTCAAGCAATTTTTGGGAAAATTTTATCCACCCAACAAGACAGCACAACAGATCGATGAGATAATCAGTTTCAGACAGAAGCCCATGGAAACGCTGCAAGAGACATGGGAGAGATTTAAAGGGATGCTGGTTATTTGCCCACATCATGGTATTCCTGAGCAGATGTTGGGGCAATGGTTCTATATGGGGCTAGATGATAGTGTGAAAGCCAATGTAGATGCATCAGGAGGTAGAGCGTATCTCAGCAAGGCGTGGAGAGAGTGTCAAAGCTTACTTGACACTATGGCACAAAATTCAGGGTGGACCACTAGGGGTGCACCTATCACCCCAATTGTTCACTCAGTACCACTAGACCCATCCAACACTATGGCTGAGAACGTGGCTACATTGATGACTCAGATGAGTATTCTCACAAAGAAAGTGGAGGAATCAGGCGTGAAGCAGCAGGTCCATATTGTAGACACTACCAAAGGGGGATTATGCACATCTTGCATAAGTCAACCTATGGGTAATCACTGGAATGCAGAATGCAATCAAGCTCCCTATCCGGAAGACATGAACTATTTGTCTAATTATGGAGGTCAGAGATAGGGAGGTCAGAATTGGGGTCAGCAGGTTCAACCTTATAGACCACCCCACCTGCAGCACAATAATGGTAACATGGGTGCCATGAGACCTCAGGGTAACATGGCACCTTACAACGATCTCAGGGATACAACAACCAGGCTCAGCAACAAGCTTATAATCCCCCTCAGCAACAACATGGGGGGAGACATGAAGATGTATTCTCCAGGTTAGAAGCTATGATGTAACAAATGATTGGGTCAACTGCCAAGATCAGCGAAAGAGTAGATGCCCATGACTCAGCCATTAAAAACATTGAGGTACAACTGGGGCAAATTTCAAATGCAGTGCACAATCGTCCTCATGGAACTTTACCTGTTGATACTCAGGTGAATCCAAGGGACCAGGGCCCAAAGTACCTAATGGCAGTGAGAATCCGCAATGGCAGAGACCTGGACTTGGAGCAGGAGATGGTACGTGAGAGCAGACAGACAGATACATTAGTGCAAGTGCCTATTGAAATTGAGGACACGACTCCTTTGACAAAGGTCACAGTGCAGCCAGTTGAAGAACAATCCAGCAAGCAAGGTGAAGTTGAAAATGAACTGGGAGAAATCTCAGAGCCGGTAGTAGAAGTGGCAGTTGAAAAAGAAAAAGAACATATAACAGGAAAGAAGAGACCGCCAGCCCCATTTCCTCAAAGGATGGCAAAATACCAGAAGGATGAGCAGTATAAGAAGTTCTTGGACATGTTAAAGCAAATACAGGTAAATATCCCGTTGATTGATGCTTTGAAGGAAATGCCTGGCTACGCTAAAATGATGAAGGACTTGATGTCCAGAAAATTTGACTTCCAAGATTTAGCTACTGTCACCCTTACCCAGACTTGTAGTGCGGTGGTGACGCGTCCTATTGCTGAAAAGTTGTCTGACCCAGGGAGCTTCACAATTCCTTGTACTATTGGCAACTTTGCTTTCGCCAAAGCGCTATGTGACTTGGGGGCCAGCATCAATCTGATGCCGCTGGCCATCTATAAAAGACTGGGGATTGGTAGAGCCAGGCCTACATCCATGTTGTTGCAACTTGCTGATAGGACGATGAAAAGACCGTCGGGTATTCTGGACGATGTGTTAGTGCAAGTGGGGAAATTTGTTTTCCCCCCTGATTTTGTGATCTTAGATTGTCGAGTAGATGAAAAAATTCCCATAATTTTGGGAAGGCCATTCTTAGCCACAGGCAGAGCCCTTATCGATTGTGAGACTGGTGAGCTTAATATGAGGCTCAATGATGAGGAAATCACGTTCAACGTGCAGAAATCTATGAGGCGACCAAGTGAGTTCGCCAACTGCTCTCTCGTTGACGCCGTGGATGTGATACTGAACGAAGATGATGCGTCCCTGTCTGTTGGGGACACTTTGGCTGCATGTTTGATGAACTTAGATGATATGAATGGTGAGGAATTGGCAGAGTGGTATTATCTCTAGAAGGAAAAGGGATGTGGCCGAGGACTCTCGAAATTGAACCTTTACACTTAGAAAAGAGAGAGAGTCCGCCAGCCAAACCCTCTGTTGAAGAACCACCCAAGTTAGAGCTGAAACCTTTACCAGCCCATCTCAAGTATGCGTTTCTTGGACCTAACTCTACATTACCTGTTATTATCTCATCTGGTTTGTTAGATGTGCAGGAACAACAACTGTTACGGGTACTCTCAGAGTGCAAGACTGCCATTGGGTGGACCATGGAAGATATCAAAGGGATCAGCCCAGCCTATTACATGCATAAGATTCTCCTGGAAGAGGGACACAGACCTTCCAGGGAACACCAAAGGCGCTTGAACCCGAATATGAAGGAAGTGGTGAAGAAGGAAATTATAAAGTGGTTAGATGCGGGAATCATTTTCCCCATCTCTGACAGCAGCTGGGTTAGCCCAGTACAGTGTGGACCAAAGAAGGGTGGTATGACAGTGGTAAAGAATGATAAAAACGAGCTTATATCCACCAGAACCGTCATGGGTTGGAGAATGTGCATGCACTACCTAAAATTGAATCTTGCTACCCGCAAAGACCACTTCGCACTTCCTTTCATTGATCAGATGCTCGATCGGCTAGCAAGGAGGTCTCACTTTTGTTTCCTTGACGGGTATTCGGGGTACAACCAGATTTCTATTGCCCCGAAGGATAGGGAAAAGACCTCTTTCACATGCCCTTATGGGGTGTTTGCTTTCAGAAGGATGCCCTTTGGCCTCTGCAATGCACCTGCAACATTCCAACGGTGCATGATGGCCATTTTCACAGACATGGTGGAAGATATCATGGAGGTATTCATGGATGACTTCTCAGTGGTGGGAAATTCATTTGATGAATTCCTAGCAAATTCAAACCGTGTGCTGAAGAGGTGTATAGAGACGAACCTGGTGCTGAATTGGGAGAAGTGCCATTTCATGGTACAAGAAGGAATCGTCTTGGGGCATTT
>ML288468.1:25856-68814 GCA_005239495.1 Nicotiana undulata
TCAAAGCTATTCGTAGCTTCCTGGGACACGCCGGATTCTACCGGCGATTCATCAAGGATTTCTCCAAAATTGCCAACCCTCTCTGTAAGTTGCTAGAAAAAGATAACCCATTTGTGTTTTCTGATGATTGCAGGGTGGCTTTTGAGGAGCTAAAGAAGCGGTTAGTCACAGCACCGATTATAGTTTCCCCCGACTGGGAGTAACCGTTCGAGCTCATATGTGATGCTAGTGACTACGTTGTGGGAGCCGTGTTGGGGCACCACAGAGACAAGGTAATGCACCCAATTTACTATGCAAGTAGGACATTGAGTCGATCTCAGCTGAATTACACGGTAACAGAAAAAGAGATGTTGGTTGTAGTGTTTGCCTTTGACAAGTTCAGGTCTTACCTGATCGGGTGAAAGGTGATTGTGTACACTGATCACGCAGCCATTCGGTACTTAGTTGAGAAAAGAGAGTCTAAGCCGCGCCTAATTCGTTGGGTGCTACTCTTACAAGAGTTTGACTTTGAGATTCGTGATCGTAAGGGAATGGAGAACCAAGTCGCTGATCATTTATCACGACTTGAAGGTGCTGAAAAGGCACCTGAGTATGAGGATATTCTTGAAACCTTTCCAGATGAGCAGCTGCTAGCCACAAGTGTGGAAGAGGTGCCATGGTACGCAGATATTGCTAATTACCTTGCATGTGGCATCGACCCTTATGAGCTCTCCTCTATGCAAAAGAAACGATTTTATCGTGACTGCAGAAATTATTACTGGGACGAACTGTATTTGTTCAGAATTTGAATTGATAACATGATCCGGAGATGCGTCTCCGAGATAGAACAATTTTCAGTTTTGCAGGCTTGTCACGCGTCACCTTATGGGGACACTTTGGAGGAGTCCGGATAGCAGCGAAGGTGTTAGAGGCCGGTTTCTACTGGCCAACAATTTTCAAGGACGCCCACCAGTGGGTAAAAGGATGCAATGAATGCCAAAGAACGGGAAACATATCCCGTCGACATGAGATGCCTATGAAGCCAATGCAGGAAGTTGAGGTGTTCGATGTTTGGGGGATCGATTTCATGGGTCCCTTTGTCAGCTCTTACGGCAATAAGTTTATACTTGTTGCTGTGGACTACATGTCCAAATGGGTGGAAGCTGCAGCATTCCCCACCAATGATTCGAGAGTGGTGGTGGGGTTTTTGAAGAAGAATATTTTCACCCGGTTTGGAATTCCGAGAGCTATTATCAGTGATGGGGGCACACACTTATGCAACCGGGTCTTTGAGAAGTTGCTGGCTAAATATGATGTGCGCCACAGGGTGGCCACCCCGTATCACCCCCAAACAAGCGGGCAGGTAGAGGTCTCTAACCGAGAGATCAAGAGTGTGCTCACGAAAACTGTAAACGCCACAAGAACTGATTGGGCGAAAAAGCTTGACGATGCACTCTGGGCCTACAGAACCGCATTCAAAACACCAATCGGTATGTCCCATACAAATTGGTATTTGGGAAGGCCTGCCATCTGTCTGTGGAGCTTGAACATCGAGCTTGGTGGGCCTTAAAGCAATTGAACATGGACCCCGATGCTGTTGGGGAAAATAGACTGACAGAGCTGCATGAGCTGGAGGAATTCAGATATCACGCTTTTGAAAGTACGAGGCTATACAAGGAAAGAATNTGTATTATTGTATAATTCAAGGTTGAGACTATTTCCTGGTAAGCTTAAGTCCCGATGGTCTGGGCCGTACTATGTTAAAGAAGTGTTCCCGTCTGGGGCTGTGGAGATTACAAGTGAAAATGGAACCAACACCTTCAAGGTTAATGGCCAAAGACTCAAAATGTATGTGGGAATGGATGAAACGAAAGAGTTGTCTGTGGTGCGACTCGATGAACTACAGAGGTTGAGAGATTCTTAAATGCGCTCATTCTGCGTCGTGCCGCGACATTAAATCAGGCGCTTCATGGGAGGAAACCCATTGATTGTTGTACCCGTCGTGCCGCGACGTTAAATCAAGCGCTTCTTGGGAGGCAACCCATGATAGTTGTAATTTCTAACATGTTGTGGTGTATGCAAGAGAGTTTGGGAGGGTTTTGAACCAAAAGCCTGGGCATAGCACGAATATGGTAAGGTACAGAACGAGGTGAAAATACTAAATAAGTTGCAAACAAAGAAAAGAGCCTCAGAATTTTTCGTCGCGCCCGCGGCCAAAGTTCCTCGCAAAACTTTTGGTACAGCGGTTGCGCCCGTGGCGGACCCAGGTAAGTGCTGACCGATATTTTTTTTTTCTTTTTCCTTTTTCTTAAATCCAAACCCCCACTATACCCCACAACACCCCACTCCCCTCTCTCCCTTCTCTCCAAACGCCCCCACTCTCTCCTTCTTCTTCCTCTTTTCTTCTTTCTTTCCCCATCCCCATTAAAACCCAACAGCCCATCCCCCCTACCCCTTCGTCCTTCCCCCTACCACACACGACCCCTCTCCCCATTTTCCTCTCTTCTCCTTCCTCCCCAAGCCCCCATTGTCAACCTACAAGTAAGTTTTCTTATTTCTATATTTTTTTAATTTTTGCAATTTTTCCTTTGTAGTTAGTTATTGTATACTAGATCTTGGTTCTTATTGTACATGGGTGTTCTACACCAAGTTCTTTGTTGAATATGGTGATTTGGGTTGATTTGTGAAGAGTGGGGTGTGTGTTTCATGTTTGCAAATATTCTTGTGTGGGGTGGGGTGGCTAATGTAGCATGGGTGTTGTCGTATATGTGAAATTACTCTGTTTTGGGGGCCCATGTGGGTAATTTGTGGCCTTACTTGGTAGTTATCACTGTTTTGGGGGCTTGTGTGGGGTATTATGTTGGAACTTGCAGCAACTGTAGTAGTGTGGGGGCGCATATTGTATGTTTTTGACATGGGTGCTCCACTGAATGTTCTGTACTGGCCATATTTTGCAAAGTTGAGTTGTTTAGTGACAGCGGGTGGCGAAGTCCGAGTACCCATCCAACTGGCACTTTGCTAGGCTGCACCTGATTAGTGTACTGATTTTATTGTAGGTACTATGGACCGCCGAAAGCGCCAAAACACGGGTAGCACTTCTGAAGCTCCGACTTAGGACGCCTCCCGTTTTGAGTCACAGGAGGCGGAGGACCAGTTTCATGCGAAGGCTACAAAGAGTTGTGTCCCTGAGGTAGCTGTTGACCGGGCAGCACTCCGGGTTGAAAACCCGGATATGTACGAGGAGATCAAACGAAGGGGTATGGAGTTCTTGTTTGAGGAGCCTGAAACGGCCAACTTAATGGTTGTCCGGGAGTTCTATGCGAACTTCCCGGAACACATGTGCCGCTCCGTGATTGTTCGAGGCTTAGTGGTAGAGGCCTCCATAGCAAAGATTCGTCATGTCCTGCAGCTTCCATAGTTCACGGGCGACACTGATTACTACCATAACTCCCCAAGAGTCGATTGGGACACGCTCATTGAGACAATCTGCATCGGGGGACAGCCGATCTAGATAAAGGAGAACATCACACTCCATTCCAGTTCTTTCACTTGGGAAGCTAAATGCTGGTTCACCATTATTTGCAGTAGATTCTTTCCCACTGGCAACACTTCGATTGTGAACAGCTTACGGGCATTGCTGGTCTGGCGTTTTTTCAACAAGCGGGACTTTGATGCGGCTAAGATTATTGGGGATGAGATGTTCCTTCGGTCGCCTCTGATGACCAAAGGGTTTTACTTCCCCTCACTTGTGACGCGTTTGTGCCAGCTGGGAAATGTCCCCACCAACCCTATTGATGGTTCTTTGGGTCACAGAGAACCTTTCCGAGCTGCTAAGATCACGGTAGGCAGAGATGTACTCGCGCCCATCGAGCTTGATGCTGATGATGATGATGCAGCCCCCGTGGCACCCCCTCGGAGATCCTACGATGGTGCTGGCACCTCTCAGAGACCCCAGGCTGGGGCGGCTTTCACCAGATCCCAGTCTAGTAGACCCCGGATGCCCTTGTTGGAGGAAGAGGTGGTAGATCTTCGCACCTCAGTAGATGGCCTGCACGTACGCCTTGATGCTATGTGCAGACGGCAGGACAAGTTCGAGAGCAGGATGATGGCATGGTTCCGCGCCATTGGGAGGGCCTGCAACATGGACCCCAATTCAGTCTCCGACTCCGAGTGACCACCAGGGAAGTCTTCTTACCCCCTCTTTGCACTATATTTGTTTAATGTCATGGGGACATGCCATATCTTTCTGTGTGGGGTGGGAGACTTGATTCATTGTTGTTGTATATATGCAATTATTTGTGTCTTCGTTTTTTGTTTTTGTTTTTGTTTTTGTGAATAGTTTGTTTTTAATTACGTTAGACATCACTGACTTGGCTCGATGATGGACACTTGTCGACGGGTTTCTTGAGAGTCAAAGTCGATAAAAAAAAATAAAAAATGTAGGAGACCCTTCCTGATGTCGGACCACCTAGACAGTATTCTTGAGGGAAGTAGTCTAACAAAAAGACCAAAAAGATTTTTTTATTTTCTTTTGAGGTAGTGTAGTAACTCCCCCTTGGTTTTTCTTTTGACCACGGTTCTTTTCCAAGGGTTTATCTTGAACCGGGTTAGGTAGATTTTTTTAATTTTTTTCTCATTTTTTATTTTTTAGGACTCTTAGAACTCTCTTGGGAAAAGATGGGTAAGGGAAAGAATGCATCCCTCAGTGTACATACCTGCAAACAATCAAAACGTACTTGAGGGTACGAAGCGTAGGCTCACTTGTAGACTCTTAATCTTATGCCTTAATTTTGCACACTTCGTCTGACTTGAATGCTCACTTGAGTGTGTTGACAAACCAATTCGGAATGAGTTACATGCCAAGTGTGGTGAGGTAGTTCATGTATTCTATGTCTGCATGTGATACCTAGAACTTTCCCTGTGTGTGTGTGAAGCGAAATAGAAGTTGTTTGGCTTTAGAGATGATATAGGCATTTCTTTGTGAAGCCTGCATAGTTATGTATCCACCTGTAAACAGTATACCATAGTTAAACCCTTTGAGCCTATAGCTTGTTTCCTTGTTAACCTTATAACAGCCTTACTCCATATGTTTGAATAGCTTGATTTTTTCGAACCTTGTACCTCCTATAAGCACTTGAATTGTGGGGTGGTATGTGGTGGGCAAAGGAAGATCATGGAAATAACTGAAAGGTGCAATGGCAAAACAAAACAAAAACAAAATATATATATATATATGAATAATGAAGGTAGGACAACGAAAATATTGGTCCTAAATACTGATTACAAGAAAAAAGCCAGTGCACCTAGAATAATGGGGGGATGACTTATGAAAGAAAGTGTGGAAAGAGAAGTGGGCAGAACATGGAAATTGGGCCAAAACGTAAAGCTAATGTATTAAAAGTGCTTAGGGAGGTTAGTCACTATACCATAATATACCCTACTCGTCTCTTAGCCTACATTACAACCAAATGAAGCCCTATTGATCTTAGACTGAACAACTCGATTAGTAGAGTATTACACTACGGGCAAGCTTATGGTGTATCTGTGTGACATGTGAATGTATTTGTTGAGAGTGAGTGAAATCTTTCCATCTAAAGTTCCTTGATGTCTTTAATTTTAAATGTGTGGGATTTCTCTCAAAAGTGTGATGTGAGGGCATGTAATTCAGGAGGAAAAGGCAAGTCTTCACCTCTATCTAGAGTTCTTAGAGTAAGCACAAGTGTGGCATGGCATTAGAGTCTTCACTTGAGGTGTGGCCGTTGCACTGCTTGGGGTGCTCTTTTATAATGGCAGGTGTGACATAAAAAGGGTAATGCATTAGACGATTAGGCCTAAAAGTGTGGTTTAACTTGCTCGAGGACGAGCAAAACTTTAAGTGTGGGGTGTTGATAATAGGTGAATTTTACTATAATTAGGACCCTAAGGAACCACATTTTGTATCATTTTTAATGTAAATATTGATAACAAAATGCTCTGATTAGTGCTTTTCATGCATTGCAGGTGATATATCACAAGAAAAGGACGTTGGAACATTTTTGGAGTCAATTACGGGGAAAAGGAGGCCAATCAAATAATACCCACAAAGTGCACCAAATAAAAAGCAAAAGCAGAGCTGAAGTAGGCCTGCCGCGGTGCAACCGCGGTAGGAAGCAGCCTTAGATTCAGAGAACCTGTTTGGCCGCGGTTATGGTGCGACCGCGGCAGGACGCGTAAACTTCAGGGACTAAAGTGCAAAACACGGGATTTTAAGCCCCAAACCCTATATAAACTTAAGGTATTCGCCCAAGAGAAAAAAAGGGGAATCAGTTTTTAAAGTGGAAAACATCAAAAGCAAGGGCAAGAGGCAAGGAGGAAAATTGAGCATCAGTCTTTATTCTCCTCTTTTGTTCTTTTACCATTGACTATGAATTCTTTTGTAGTTTTTGTTATTATTATGAGTAGCTAAATACTTTAATCTAAGGTTTTGGTGGAACCCGTTGGAGATGAACTTGTTGGCATGTTAATATAGTTTTGATTTGGTTATTAATCTCTATTTGTTCAACTACGTTTTGATTGTAGTTTGTTGAAGGGACCTCAAATAGCTTTTCCTATTTATTATGTATCTGCTTGAGAAAGAGTGCATATTTAGGTAGTTGTTCAACAACACCACTCCCGGAGTATAGACGAGAGTCATAACAGAGGGTTTAGAGGTTGGGTTAGAGATAATATACCTCGGGTGCAATCTAAAGTGAACCGTAACGCAAATATAGCTAGCGTGATAATTAGTGCTAGCATAAATAGAAGAAAAATCCAAGTTTTGCGAATGGGTAATACCTCAATAGTAGCATGGATTTCCTGGTTCCTACGAGTGAAATTTTGGACTGAAACCACCTCATGGTTCCACATGACAACCATTCCATATGACTTCCCCTCAGCAGGAATCTCAATTAGCTCAGTAAAACCAAAGTCTTCAAGACAATGCTCATGATTAACCAGCCTAGTTTTCAGTAGGGTTACCATGCATGGGCGATGGATATTAATCATTTCCCTAAAATTCCTTCAAAAATTATCATTGTTCCCTCCCTGTATGTTCCAAATGATAAAATTAGTTGGACTATTCATTGGACGAGTTTGATTTTCATTCACTGCCTCCCCATTCTCCTTCACTCCCCCACCCCCCAAAATAAAGATAGGGTTCCTTCTTAGGGATGGCACCAGTATCATGGCTCTGTTGACCACAGTTGGGTCCTGTGGTGGCCTTATGTCCATTGAGCACTTGAAGATTTCTAGGGGACAGTTGAGTACGTGCCTCTTCTCATGCATCTCCCTGAATAGAAACACCTTTACCCCGTCTAGATTTGAGAATTCTAGGACTTGCGCTAAGGCTAGGTTGAGGGGTTCCTCTACTTCTTTCTCCATTTTTGCTTCTGCCTGGCCTTGTTCTTGCATTGCATGTGTGTGGGGTGGTGCTTCTTGAGGGTTTCCCTGGTTGAGAGGTTGTTCCTGTGGTTGGTGATTGATTTCCCAAGGCATGAGGATGGGATTCAGATGTGTTAGCATCTCCAGTGGGAAGAAGGGAAGACCTAGGAGGATATTTTATGGTTGAATAGGGTTGAAGTGAGGTGGCATGTTCCACTGATGGATCATTGTTTGGACTAGGTTGGGATTCATTGAAGGAGCTAGAGGGTGCAAAATATTGTTGAGCCAAATTTGATTCAGGTAGTTGCTCATTGCTAGGCCCATTCCCTCCGATATTAGTTGAGCTAGATATTGTGTGTTGTGAAGGATCACTATTGCCTATTGGCCATTGACTTGGATGTTGAATGAGACTGCATGTCCCATTAGCCCCATTTCCGTCCACGAAAGTGGTTGGTAGTCTTGGGCTTGGGGAGGTTGGACATAGATCACTTGAGGTTCTACTGGTTTTGGTGGTGCTTGGTGTAAATTTTCCATCGTTGGATTCCTTAGTTGCCTTATTATTTGGATTAATCTATTCCTCCTTCTAAGAGAAGATGAGATTCTTGGCATTTTGTGTGGATTGTTTGAGATTTAAAGGGTTTCCAACAAGCATGGAACTTTGGCTATCAATATAGGGGATGTGATTGGTGGTAGTGGTAATAATGGGGGGGGGGGGTGTCCTTCATGGCTTCTGAATGGTTACCTTTTAGATTTATAGGGTGACTATCAAAGGATTTGATATACTTGTCGTGATCTTTAGTAATGGACATTTGTTTGTCATTTGGTTCATTTGAAGCCATGTGGACGGCATGCTTTGGTTGTTTGATATTCTCAATCTTTAGGGAGAGATTGTTGCTTGTATAATCGGCAATGGAAGACTTTGTAGTTTGTTGATTAGTATGTTTAGTGGCTTGCCGTGTAGAGTTAGTGGTCTTATTGGGATTAATGATATCTTTGTTAGTATCTATAAGCATGCCACTGTTTAGATTAGTAGTAGTAATTGGCACGTAGGAGTCTGGCATTGCCTACTTTTGTGTCCAAACGGCTAATTTCATGGGAAGTTTGTGGAGTATTATTTTTTTTTTTTTTTAATATTGTCCAAAACCATGTGCTCCTCATCTAAGATGGTGAAGTGGTTTTGTATCAGAATAGTGGTTTTGTCCATAATCTTCTTGGTTGTAGTAGTCTTATTAGGATCCTTAGTCTTATATTGTAAAATTTGAGTGTCAATGTACTTACATGTGTTAGCATTGTAAAGATTTATAGAGATACCTGGACCTTGGATCTTCTCCTTTGAAATGTGGTTACTTGCCGGATTATTTTTCACATTTTGTCTCTTGCTTTTGTTGAAGGTGACAGTTTGCCATTCTCCCTCTTGGTCCTCCTCTAATGGCCTTGGTGTAGTGGTATCTGAGCAGGAAATTCCTTTTGTGTTTTTCTGCCTAAATTTACATAAGGTAGAGGGGTGTCCCAACCTTCCACATTTTAGACATAGTAAATTTTTACCCTCATAGTGAATGTCTTGCTTGTGAGTGCCAATGTAGATGAAGGGTTGCACTGGAGTGTCCAATGGAATTTTCACACAGAGCCTAGCATAACGACCCCTCATTGTTATTGATGTACAAACATCAATTTTCAGTAGACGACCAATGGAGTTGCCAATTTTTTGTAAAAAATTTTCATCATAAAACTCCGTTGGTAATTGTGAAATCTAACCCATATAGCAGAGGTAGTTAGTTTTTCGTTGGTAGCCACAAAATTTGGTTTCCATCTGATTACGGAGAAGTAATGCCCATTTACAAACCATGGGCCTTGATGGAGTATTTTTTCCATATTTTCCTTTTTTTTAATCTGATGATAAAATAGTCTTCTCCCAGATCAATTAGGGAGAAGGCTTCTGTTGGTCTCCAAAGCTCTTAGATTTTCTTTTAAATATTGGTGGATTATGCGTTTACCAAACAGTTTGATAATAATTGAACATTGCCATGGTTCATAAATTCTATGTTTGTCTTCCTCCGTAAGGGTGATCAATTTAATGTCATGAGTGGGAGAGTGTAATAAACTTGTCATTGTTGCTCTTTTTCTGAAAAAGCTTCTGACAACTCAATGTTGCATTGATTATTATTTGGGGTGAAAACCATGTTGTCTGAAGATGTGACCATGTCTCTATAGGACGTTTTAGCTTCTTCCCCATCATGGAGTGTTGGAGATCGGAGGTTTACAGGTGGTTTGGGGAGAATTGAGGAAGAAGATTCATAGGGTTGAGGGTTCATAGTAGAGAGAGCTATCGATAACTCTTCACCCCAAAACTTTTCAATAGAATTAGGCATTTATGATACAATTCAATCGATAAAAATAGCTCTATAATCAACATTTACTGTCATCTATCAATATACACAATTCTCTCCTAAATCTTCTCTCTTCTCTTCTTCTCTCTTCTCTCTTTATGAAATTCTTAGTTTTTAGTTGATTTCTCGAGCCACTTCCTGAATCAGTTATTTGATTCGAATTCATCTGAATTCGTGCAATCGTGTAACAATTTGCTCGTACGAATTATCACTTACCAGTTGTCATAATAGATTGTAAAATTGAAAACAAATTTAAACCAGCAAAGAAAACAAGGCTAAACTTCAATATCAAGCTTTTATGTCCTAATTTCTAATTTTCTTCATCGGATCCCTTCACTGGAATTAAGTTGTGCTTCAACTGAAGAACCATAAACGAATTCCGAAGGAATTGATTGAATGCCTACTTGAAATTACTGGACCTTATTGGATTTGTTCCTTATTATTGATGAAGGGCTGTCATTAACAACTGATATGAGTTTGATTTTGGGTCTTGTCAGGATGTATTTGGGTTGGATCAATTAATACTCTCAAAACTTGAGGGATCATGCAGTTAAGAATCGCTGAATATCTTTGCCTTTGTTCAAGAAATTAAAGAATATTGGCATCTTATCGCATTACGTAGTCACAATCTTATTGGAAGCTAGGAATGTCAAATAGTACACAATAATATAATTATACAATACCAACTAATCATTATTTAATTTTAGATTATTCTAAATATAATATTGTTGTCATGGTTGTTGTTCAATAATTTTAGTATATTTATTAAAATGATCATCATCTTCTTCATAATAGTTTCCCTTAAAGGCATTCATCACTTAAAATTCAATAGTAATATGAAAGCAATTTGTATTTTTATGATATGTTATAATGTGTGTTGAGCTGGCCACATAAGTAGAGGATCAAGGAGGCAATATCCTTGAATGATGTTGGAAAAATCATCTTCCACAGCCTGGCTAATTTGTCTACTCCTACCTTACAAATTCATAGGTACGACCAAATATTTAATATGGGGGATCCACATGAGCCTACAGTTACATCAAAACAATACTATCACTTCTATCTATTTTGAGTTGGCAAAACTCTCTTTAAAATCTCAGAGATGGTCACTTAAATGTGAACTCGACTGGAAAATTCTTCACGATTTTGTCTCTTTAAGGTACCAACGTCCCCACATTATGCCCATGGTTACAGTTTACAATGTGATAATCTAACATTAGGTTTGGCAGGAAAAAGAACAAGCCCCTTCAATCAGTGGCGGATCCAGAATTTTCATGAAGGGGTATCAAAATATAAATAATTAAGTATATCAAAAAGTTAAGGGGAGTCAACGTACATAAAACTAAAATAATTCTCTAGCAAAATAGTATCATTTTCCGGTGACACTGCCTTCAATTGTGAATGCAACAACGTAACATGAATTTTTTTCCTTTTTTTATTTATTACATTGGGTAATTAGAGTAGTGCAACAATGTAACATGAAACAAGCTCTTACTGGGATCTAGCGTATGGAAATCCTAAAATAAACAATCCAAAAAAAATATATATGGTGGAAATCATACTGCATTATATGTACAGGTAAACGCCCAAACAAGAAACAAAACAACATGCAACAAGGAGTTCCTTAGAATTGCCTAATACAACACAACAATACATTAGTGTACATTCCCTTGAGTATGGTGGATTAATTCTTCTGAATGTAGCCTGGGATTTATATAGTTACGTTACTATGGAAAAATTGATGGTCATCTCCCTGCAAAGAGAATATTTATACTGTAAGTGCAGGAGATATCAAGCTGAAAAAGGACAATGCCTAGGAAGCAAAAATAATTGGATGGTTTTCTCCCCGTCAATTTGTGAGTTTAAACATTATATATATCATGATGAGAGGATAGAGTGACCTTTTCAAGAAAGTAATTCTTCAATTCAAAATTCTAGACCTCAAATGACACTGAAAATTCCACGTTTTTATTGAGATTTAACGGGTTAACTCCCAAATTTAAACGACATAATATAATAACCAGGACAGACATACCAATACAATTTGTGAGTTCAGCGTTGAGGTGGAGATTCTGGCTCGGAACCAGAAATAGAAGAGAAAGACACAGTGTCTTCTTTAGCCGTAGCCACAAAGTTGAGAGAGGGAGTAGAAAGCCTTCTCATTTCTTTGAAATAACCATTCTGTCGCATAGAGTTGGAACGCGGAGTTAAAAGGTCTGGAGTTGCGCAAGGAATTGAGTTCCTGCGTGGCGAGGGTGTCACAGATCCATTTCCATTTGCATGGTAACCATTTTCCTTCTTAAAGCTGCTGCTTCGTCTTGGACTAGGTTTGGAACCATATAGATTTCCCTTCTCTGAGAGCAGCATATCTTGGAGTTTCTTCTGATCCTGGACAACAAGATAATATGAAGGTCAAGCATTTCTGCTTTCAAATACCAAAAGAGTTATTAGATGCTCTTTCTTCATCTTTGGACTTGACAAAAATACATATAAAAGGCTGTATATTAGAAGGACAAATTAATTCATGTGACTTCTATAGATGCATTCTCCTAACTTGCAATGTGCTACTTTTCATACACTAATTGGCATTTAGTAATAGATGAGAATATTTGACTTTACCCGAGCCCGTTTCTTTGCCTCCTCTTTCTGCTGTCTAACCATTTTGTAGTCCTCCAATATCGACACCAATCTCACCTTCACGTAAAAACCATTTCATTTGGAAAACAGTACAAACAAAAGAGAAGATCTAGAAACTTGTAGCTGCAGGAGAACTCACCCCATCGTAAAGAAACAATTTCTGTTTCTCATCTTCCCAAGCTAGCGTCTTATTAATCAAACTGTTAACAACAACTGAAAACCAACGCGTTTGATTTCAGTTTTTCACCGACTATCCGAGATAAAATGAAAAGGAAGCCAAGAGTAAAATTACCTGGAATCTTAGTCACTTTAATTCTAGCTTGTTCAGCCCTCTTTAAGTTTATGTGAGCACCTCTTCCACCACTGTAACGTCTATAATCCTGATAATAGAAAAAGAGCAACTCAAATGTTGGACAAAATAAATCTACAACTATTTTATTTGATAAGTAATGTAATACAGTCCCAGCATAAGAAAAGCTAGAGTAACTGGACGCTAGTCATTAGTAAATGGAGATCTATGATAAGCTATGCATGTCATTAGCCCACAGGAGATCATTCAATTTATACCTGGTTATAATCTTCAAGCCAGTTTTCCTCCTCACAAGCAGAAAGCCACCACTCTATTCTCTCCATTATATCTCTTCGACTTAAAGCTTCATCCTTTGCTTTGTTTATTTGTTCTTCAATATTTGCCAGCAGTTCACAGGGGTCCACAAGACCTTCAAATAAAGATTGGACTCATTTCTGTGCACGGACGTCTTAGAAGAATACAGCTTTATGTATCCAAGATTTGATGTCTTACCAGAGTCGATCATTGCATTAGATTTATCGGCTGAAGTACTTGGATCAGGTTCAATATGATTTTTGTTGCATATGTCCTCCAGCTCAGCCCTCTTTTTCATGACCAACTCTTTCATCCTACTTGCTTTCAATTTGGTTAGCCTCTCAACTTCTGTTGATACCTATTAAAATCAGTATAATGTCACAGACAAAATTAATCTTCTCTACAGCCTGAAATATTGTTCACTACAAGTAGTCATAACGGGTTTATTGAGTAGGTACGGATAAATTTCAGTCACAGGTCTATGGTTATGAGAAATCAGTCCGATGCACTAATACATTAAACCTCTGCTTCACTTGGTGTTGACTCATTCAAGGGAAATAACAATGAGAAGTAGCGAGCAAGGCAAGAAATACTTTAAAAGATAGGTAAATGATCACAAACCTGATGAATAACCTCCAATGAAAGAGCACCTGGTTCTGTAACGTCTGACTCAGAAAGACGAAGAATAGAAGTGATCCTCGATAACTTACCCTTCTCTTCTCTGGTTGTATCCATCAACGCCCAGAGGTCAAACAACAATCCAGAAACATCTTTTAGCTGCATCAGCGATGAGATTAAAATTTTGGGTAAAGACCAAAAAGCTAAAAGAAGACGGAAGTAAGCAATACCTTTTGATATCGAACTTTTCTTTCTGTCTTCAGTCTGAAGATGGCCTGCTCTAGACTTTCCAATGCGTTTGTGCTGATGTTAGTGGATTGTCCAAGGCTTGTTTCGTACAAGCTTGGATGCACATCACTCACAGTTTTGTCAAAATCCAGCCCTAGCACACCACACAAAGAGTGCACCTCATTTACACAGTCCACAACTTTTTGGATCCGCTCTGACTGCAGGCAGAAAACTTTATTTGTCAGTTAATTTGCTATAATAATCATACTCAATGGTTAACCAAAAGTACAACACTCATGATTGTTAAGCACGACATGTTGTTCCATGTCATAATGGAAGTCAATCCATGCATACCTTCTCCTTTTGAAGAGCACGAAGATGAGATTGGTATTCAGAGAGGTTTCTCAGTGACAAGTCATGATCTTCCAGATTTAAGGAACTCACAGCATTGACGATATTAGAATACCCAGAAAGCTCACTAGTTATCTTGTCAATTTGTGTCTTTATATCTGCAAACTGTTTAACTCTTTCATCTTTCTTAACTCTTAAATCATCCACAAGTGGTGTAATTAATGCCAGTTGCTCTTTCAGTGACGCTGACTTCTTCTCTGGCTGTATCTGTTGAGTTGAGAAAGCATGTTTTTCAAGCATTAGCGTAAGTATGATGTTTGCTTGACTTTAAAGGTAAACAGGACTGTATTTAGCATAGTAGACATTCCATAATGCAAGTAAAGCCGTTATTTCTTCATCATATATGAGCGAAAAGCTTTCAACTATGAAATGGACTATAATGACATGCATTAAAAGATCATAAGATGAAACAAACAAGCTCAGTGCTCACATCCCTAAAGACACCAAAATAACTACAAGGACAAAAGAACAGTTTCTGATTCCTTATCAATATCTCGTGGTGCAGTAACATATTGAACTGAATTCCATCAATCTATTCTAGTTCTTAAGAAAATCTTAATCCAGTATCTAATTCCAGCCAATAAAAGAGCCAATCAAGCTTCCGAGACAACCCCATAAAGCTAAGAGGATGACTAGTATGTGACCGAAAAGGAACTGTCTGTTAACTAATATTTTGTAGAAGTTCATATATTACCATAGAAACCTTCAACCTCCCTTTAGCTTAAAGAGAAAGCAGTACGAGTAGATTAAGGGAACAGAAAAATGTGAACCTATAAGGGGGTAAGATATTCTATAATTCCTCCAACAGCAGCAGAAGTGTTCATCAATTACCAGTGAATTAACATTGAGTTGACCGAGAGCAGCCATTAAGGTTGCAATCTCGGCTTCTTTAGCAGCAACAGAATGATGAAGGCATGATTTTGCATTGGCAGCTTCTTCGACTTTTCTTCGGTATACTTCCAAACACTCTCTCTCCAGCTCTAAAACCATCCGGTCTTTATCCGCCTCAGTCTCTCCAATATCCTTCCATATTTGCTGGACATCACATATATACAGTCAAATAAAGATTGGTTCTTTGCATATACTTCTAACTTGATAGACTAAATTCATATTGGAATACTACTAATTGCATTTCCCCTTCTAACTCCCTGCTCAATAATCAACAAATCCCATGCAAGAAATCCAAAATAAAATTTATAAATAGAGAAAACATTGGACATTAATCTACCAACATAACTATTCCAACTCAATTGAGCTACCATGATAGTAACAAAACCTATGCCAGCCGCCAAACCATTAATTGTAGTGCAAAAAGTAAATGATTATGCTCAAGTCCAAACTTTATTTCAACTTATTCAATGTCAAAAACTATACCAAAACCCAGAAATTTGTCTAGATTTAAGCAAGAAATTTGATATATACAGAAATAAAAAAAAAATCAAGAATTGTTAATAAGACTCCAGCAAAAAGAACATTCCCTCAATAAATGACGAAATTCCCCAATGAAACAAACAAGGCCCCAAAGCAGTAAAGTGATGAGAAAAAGGGGAAGTAATTAAGTACTACCTGAAGTTCTCTAAGTAAAGTGTGGCAAGTAGAACTCGTATGGACAGTGCAACAAGGAGTTGAAAAAGCCAGCATATCTTCTGATGATAAATGATGATATTCCTCTCTCTTTCTCATTTCCAAACCACACAAAAGCTCAAGAAAAGTTGAGTCTGCCCCTTAAGAAAGCTAATATGAACAGCAAAATATAAAAGGCAACTGCTAATAGTTATAATAGCAAAGGAGAAAGAGAATAGAAAGTGGTAGTGAGTACTTCTATCCTCAGTCTTGTCAATCAACAATGAATTGACCAATCATCTAAAACTCACTTTAATTTAGATAAAACCATTCGTATAATTCAGTATGGTAACAGAGGATGTCATTATCACCTAAAAAGACATACTCATATACTTAAAAGACAAAGAATCTACACGTAAAGGAACGTATTACAAACTAAAGAATTGCTTCCTCGCACCAGAAAAGCTAAAATTAGGCCATACCCACCAAGCCACCAACTATAATAAAGGACAATACGAAGTTGCTTTCCTTTGGAACTTCGTTTCTTGCCGTTTTCTTTAGGAAAAGGTAAACAAGAAATGGGGAAGGCTTAATAAGAAAGTGTAGTGAAATGAGAAAAGAGGAAAGAAAAGGAAGTTAGGTACAGAGAAGAGGACAACAGCAACAATAACTTAGGGACACAAAAGAATCACTGACTGAGGAATTAAGAAGAAAGAAAGAAAGAAAGCTCTTTTGGGGTAATGGGGTCAGTATAAAATGCGTCAATACAAATGGATCCACGCTCGTTAGCTCAGGTTTCAATGTTGGTTGGTTCTCTTTCTATCTCTGGAAATAGAATTTTAGAACAGTGAACATGCTTCAACCGCAGGAAAACCCAGCTTGGATACTTTAGAAATGTATATATATTACAAATAAATAATTCAATATAAATGATACATATCTTCACAAGTATGATTATCATTAAATTATAATTAATTAATACATATTTTTACCTTGACTTATCACTTAACTCGAATAAATTAGTACGGTTTAGCATAAACACTCTGGATAAGTTTTATACCTTGTTAACCTATACAATTTTACAATACTTACATTTCAACCTAAGGCTAATTTGGTCGATTGTATACTAGTTCCCTTTCATACTTATGTTCGTTTTGATTTAAAAGGCTTTCTTGGGATTCGTCTCGGATAGGGGCATTATCAAAACACCCCCAAGGCTCATATGTAGGGCTTAGTTCTGTGAGACTTACGGTCCAAGCGCTCGGCTATGCGCCTGAAACACGCCTAACGCTCTTCAGTACTCGGGGCTCGCCTAATAGTTCCTAGAAAAAATCAGGCATCAAATTCCTTAATTAGCATTGTTGACACTCAAATCTCTTTAACAAATGTTGATTAAAGTTTTATTCATCTACAGAAGTATAAAGATTGAGAATAACTAAAAATAATGAGTCATAGTATTGCATATTTACTAATTGAGAACATCGGCGATTGAATATCCAAAATTTACATATTTACTTACTATAGGTATTTATATTTTAGTTTTATGTCTCTTAAAATTATCAAACTCTTATTATTTTGCTATTTGAAAGCAATTTTATATACTCATAAGGAGTAATATTTTGAATTACATTAATGATGTAGTTTATTGATTATTAAGTTTTAGAGAACTTGATAATATTTTTCAAAATTTGTTATCTTATAATCGTTTGAGAGATAAGACGTTATAGTTTTTTATCTTATAGAAACTGTTATAACTGTTGCGATGTTTATATTTATATTTTTAAAAAATGCTAGATATTTTATTTTTGTGAGTTTTTAATTTTCTTAAACTTTTGAATGTACTTTGTATATACTTTTTGGCTACTTTATTAATTTTTATACTGAAAAAATTAAAGATTCATAGGGCTGATACCCCATGTCTCGACCTCACCTTGTATTAAGCAACAAGTCTTGCTTCACGCCTCCGCCTTTTAAAACACTGTTTTGATCACATTTCATTCACTACTCTTCGGGTAATTTGTCTTTAGAGCAAAGTACTACCTTTTCAAAATAAAAATTCCTTAAATTACACATATGTCCGCATAAACAATCACTAAACCAAACTAGAAATGCTCCTCACAAACAGTAAAACTAATGTGAGCCACCAATAGCAAACTTGCCGCCATTATTTTAACTTTGGCCAGTAGAACATTTTGGTTTCGTTGTGGTCAATTAATGCTAAAATTTTCATGCACTTTTGGGAATTGTACATTTTTGAAACAATTTCTCCATGTGATTTTAGTCTATGTCATTTCTCCTCGGCACTTCTTCTCAGTCTTCAAGAGACTGTATTCTCCATATTAGGCATCAAATTCGTGTGGTTATGGGTAATTTGTCTCATTTATATTGACTTATTATAAGTTTTGTCATAATAACTACTCCATACGTCACAATTTATGTTGTGACACGAATTTCAAGAGTCGAACTTTTTAATTTTGACTGTTGATTGGGATATAGATTCTTTAAGTTTTTTTGAAACAAAATTTATATATTTGAAAACTATGTAAAAAATAAAGCATAATAATTAACAATTCAAACTATCTAAAAGGCATATGAAAAAAAACGCACTAAAAGAAAACTCATTTGACTCTCAAAATTCGAATTCCATCACATAAATTACGACGGACGGAGTAATTATTATAAATGAAATTCCTTTTTTAAATTATAAAATTGGATAATTATAATAATTACAATTAGCAAACACGCAAGAGTATGATATATCATGCAATAAAATTTCACTAGAACACGAGAGATCAAAGTTTATATAAATTCCAATATAAACAAAATATATTAGATAATTGTAATGGACAAAACCTGATGTATATATTGATCAGACAGTCAAAAAATGCATTGCAAATTGACCACAATAACATTGTGCAAAAAATAACAAATAATTCTAATGATTAGAATACCAAGTAGAGCATATCATTAAAGAATGATTGGTTTCTTTCAAAGCTTATTCTTATTTAATATTTTCTTTTCTCAAGCCAATGATATAAACCATGTGAAATATGAACAGATACACTCCAATTTCCAACATGAAAAATTTAGGAAGGTACATCCCTCTCCTTAAATTCTGGTGCTCTTCAGATCTCAATAACTCAAATTAAACTGTGAGCTTCACGTGCGAACAAGTGCGTGATATCCAAGGTTCTTTCTGACAGCAGTCCAGCAGTGACGCAGCTGTTAACAATTGTACGCTAGCACCAAAAAGAAGAAATCATATTAGTCTACAACTACTTTGCTATTTGACTTAAGTTGATGAAACAGTTTAAACTTACATTATTAAGAAATTTGAATCCTTGAAAGTTATTAAAATAGAAATGTAGTAAGAAAAAAAATTATTAAATTGAATTATGTCTAATATTTTGCATGTTCCAACATGAAAAGATGTTTTGTTCGAACAATTAGAATCCAACTCCATTTTGTTTGATCTACTTATAGCCCTGAGGATTACAATGTCGTTAATTTAGGATGCATCAAGATACGAGAGAGGGTGAATTTTATCGTACTTGATTTTCGTGTGTTAAAAGACACAATAATTTTATGTGAAAAACTTCATTGCTCAATAGAGTAAAAGTTACAAACTACCATCGTAGGAGTTATCTTAAAACTTTATTATCTTCAAAGAGCGATTTTTTGATTACAACTCAATAACCTAACAACTATCAACTCTAGTATCCAACTCCTAGAATCAAGTCAACACAATAAACTCTAATCTCAAAAACTAAATCAAAACCTCCGGAATTGTTTAACAAACACTAGTTCTACAAAGCGGAATAGGTTACTATTAAAGATCAACAACTCAAGCATAAAATAGCTTCACCGTCTAGATGAGGTTCTTTCTTTAAACAACTTGAATCTTCCAAAGCACCTTATTGCAATGATTGCTATTTACCAAAAGTAATTTTTGTATGTGCCAAATAGCAATAGTCTCCAACAGCAGCAATGGGCCGCTTATATATGAGTAAACCGGTTGACTTCTTCTTCAGGCTATGCTCCAAAACCTATAATAATTTAATTAGAAAAACAATCCCATTAATATCCCATTATATCAGGACTTTTGTTTCCTTAATATCAACAACTCGTACACTTATTTTCTTTTTATATAAGTATTGCAATTAATGACGCCTTATTGTACACGGATTCTTCCGACCGGTAACACGCTTGGAGCCCAATGAATAAAAGCCTCACATAATCAACTAGCATTAGGAATCAACTTCTTAGATTTCGACCAACGCACTTTAGGAACCTGGTTCTTTCGATATCTATTTTGCAACTCAACGCACTTTAGGAAACTGGTTCTTTCGATATCTACTTGCCACAATTGCAACTCAGTATGTTAGTACAACAAATATCTTCAAGAGAACTAGTTCTTAGACAACCGCTTCTTAATCATCAAAACTAATTTTAAGCCACAACTAAAAAAAATGTAACGATTTGGCCGGTCATTTTGAATATAGTAGCCCCATTCTCCCATTTATTTCCTATTCTATGTTCGTTTGTTATTACGTGACTTGCCGAGGTGGTTGGTTTGGTTCCTGGGATGTTTCAGAATGAATTCAGACACTTAGTCACAAGGTTAGAAGCCTAAGTTGAAAGAGTTGACCGGATGTTGACTTATGTGTAAATGACTCCGGAATGGAGTTTAGATGGCCCCGATAGCTTCGTATGGTGATTTTGGACTTAGGAGTGTGTCCGTATATTGATTTGGAAGACTGATTTTGGCTTGAATTGGCAAAAGTTGGAAAAGTTGAAGTTTAGAGAGTGAGAAGTTTGGCCGCTAGTTGACTTTGTTGTTACTGGCCTCGAATTTCGGTTCGGGAAATTGGAATAGGTCTGTTGTGTCATTTATGACTTGTCTGCAAAATTTGAGGTCAATTAGAGTTGGTTTGATAGGGTTCGACATCGATTGTATAAGTTGGAAATTCATTAGTTTCATTAGTCTTGGATTGGGGTGTGATTCGTGTTTTTGATGTTTTTTGAGGTCTCGACTAAGTTCGTATCGTATTTTAGGAATTGTTGATATGTTTAGATGGGGTACCAGAGGCCTCGGGTGCGATCGGATCAAGTTCGACTTCATTTTAGACTTTGTGGAATTGCTGATGTTCAGGTCTGGCTTTTTTTACGCCTTCGCGAGAGAGGTCTCGCGTTCGCGAAGTGTATCTAAGAGGTATGTGAAGTTTGTTCTTCGCGTTCGCGAAGATATAAGGAAGTTGAGCATCGTGATTACGAGAGGGTGCTCTCGTCCACGTAGAAGGATGAGGCGGGTGGGGCACCAGGAAGGTAAGCCTTCACGTTCGCGGGAGATGGTTCACAATCGCGTAGGCATGTGTTATCAAGATAAACAAGTATCCTTTGCGGTGCATTGATGACTTATTTGACCAGCTTCAGGGAGCTAGGGTGTTCTCTAAGATTGATTTGAGGTCGAGGTATCACCAGTTGAAGATTTAGGACTCTGATATTCTGAAGTAAGCCACCGGGTCTCTGACATTCATACTTAACCTGCTGACAATTGAGACACCGAGCCACAAACCCAACTATATCCTTCTTCATCTGCCTCCACCAATACTGCTGTCTCAAATCCTGGTATATCTTCACGGCACCCGGATGTATGGAATACCGCGAGCTATGGGCCTCCTCAAGAATCAACTCCCGAAGTCCATCCACATTGGGACACATATCCGGCCCTGCATCCTCAACACGCCATCATCACCAATAGTCACATCTCTATCATAACCTCGCTGAACCCTATCTTAAAGAACGAGCATGTGGGGGTCATCATACTGACGCTCCCTGATACGATCATAAGGAGAAGACCTGGAGACCACGCAAGCCAACACCCGACTCGGCTCCAAAATATCCAATCTGCCAAGCTGGCCAGCTAAGGCCTGAACGTCCAATGCCAAAGGTCTCTCTACTGCTGGAAGATACGCTAAACTCCCCAAACTCTCCGCCCGGTGACTCAAAGCATCGGCCACTACATTGGCCTTCCCTGGATGGTAAAAAATGGTGATATCATAGTCTTTAAGAAGCTCCAACCATCTATGCTGACGTAACTTAAGATCATTCTACTTGAAGAGATGCTGCAAACTCCGGTGATCAGTATAGATCTCACAATGAACCCTGTACAAATAGTGCCGCCAAATCTTCAAGGTGTGAACAATAGTTGCTAACTCAAGATCATGGACAGGATAATTCTTCTCACGAGTCTTCAACTGGCGCGAGGCATAGGCAATCACCCTACCCTCTTGCAACAAAACACATCCAATACCTATCCGCGAGGCATCACAATACACAGTGTAAGAACCTTAAGCTGATGGCAGAACTAGAACTAGAGCCATGGTCAAAGCAATCTTGATATTCTCAAAGCTCTCCTCGCACTCATCCGACCACCTGAACGGAGCACCCTTTTGGGTCAATTTGGTCAAGGGCAATGCAATAGATGAAAAATCCTCCACAAAACGATGGTAATAGCCTGCCAAACCAAGAAAGCTTCTAATCTTTGTGGCTGAGGACGGTCTAGGCCAACTCTGTACCGCCTCTATCTTCTTCAGATCCACCTGAATACCATCACTGCACACCACGTGCCCCAAGAACGCCACTAAATTGAGCCAAAACTCACACTTGGAGAACTTTGCATAAAGTTTCTCCTCACACAATCTCTGTAATACAATCCTCAGATGTTGAGCATGCTCTTCATGGCTACGAGAGTAAACAAGGATGTCATCAATGAATACAAAAATGAATGAGTCAAAATAGGGCTGAAATACACTGTTCATAAAATGCATGAACGCTTCTTGGGCATTGGTCATCCCAAACAACATCACCAGGAACTCATAATGGCACTAAAAGATGTCTTAAGAATATCTGAACCCCGAATCTTCAGATGGTGATACCCTGACCTCAAATCAATCTTGGAGAACACCCTCGCTCCCTGAAGCTAGTCAAGTAGATCATAAATACGAGGCAAAGGATACTTGTTCATGAATGTGACATTGTTCAACTGTTTGTAATCAATGCACATCCTCTTGGAACCATCCTTCTTCTTCACAAATAGAATCGGTGCACCCCAAGGTGACACACTAGGCTGAATAAACCCATTATCAAGGAGTTCCTGAAGTTGTTCTTTCAACTCCGCCGGTGCCATAAGATATGGTGGAATAGAAATTGGCTGAGTTCCTGTCACCAAATCAATGCCGAAATAAATATCCCTGTCGGGAGGCATGCCCAACAGGTCTGCGGGAAACACATCCGAAAAATCATGTACCACCAGTACAGAATCAATGGTAGGAGTCTCTGCACTAACATACCTCACAAAGGCCAAGTAGGATAGACAAACCTTCTCAACCATGCGGTGAGCCTTCAAATATGAAATCACTCTACTAGGCACATAGTCTATAAAACCGCTCCACTCAACCCTCGGCATCGCTAACGTCACCGTCTTAGTGTGACAATCTAGAACGACATGACATGGAGACAACCAATCCATACCCAATATCACATCAAAATCAACCATACTGAGCAGCAAAAGGTCCACTCGGGTCTCCAGACCCCCAATAGTCACCATACATGACCAATATACGCGGTCCACAATAATAGTATTGCTAACAAGAGTACATACATGAATAAATAAAACTAAATACTCATGGGGTATATCCAGAAAATGAGCGAAACACAAGGAAACATATAAATAAGTGGAACTAGGGTCAAATAATACAGAGGCATCTTTGTGGCAAACTGAGACAATACCTGTAACCATAGCATCTGAAGTAATAACATCTGGTATGGCAGGGAAGGCATAGAAACGGGCATGGCCACCCCCTGATATGACTCCCCCTCTCAGGAGACCCCTACCTGACTGAGCTCCACCCCTAGCTGGTTGGGCGGGTAGTGGAGGAACTGATGCTGATGACATAGACTGGCTCCTCTGCGGAGTGGGACCTCCCACTATACGGGGACACTCTCTCATCATGTGACCAAACTCCTTACACGCATAGCAACACCCTGGTGCTCGTGCTGGGGGACTGAAGGGAGCTCTGAGCAATGGGATAACTAGCAGGAGGACCCGACATAGACGAACCCTGACCCGATGGAGCACGAGAAAGGGCACTAAGAGATGAATGACCCTGTTGATAACTGTAAGAACCATGGCCAGATGATGCACCACGGTGAACTGGGCGAGTTGTCTGAATGAACGACCTCTACTGTGCTGGAACTGACCCCTAGAAGGAGTACCTCTAAAACCACCCTGTCGACGAGGCTTCTTGGCCTCCCTCTCAACCTTCTCCTGACCGCGAAACATCTCAATATGTTGATCAATGTCGACAACCTCATCAAAGGTAGCACCAGACACTCTCTCTCTCTGGTCATAATCAATCACAGCTGATAAGTGAGGCCATCTATAAACCTCCTGATCCTCTCCCTGTCTGTGGGAAGCAACCAGATAGCATTGCGGACCAACTTCGAGAATGGAATCTCATAGTGCATCACAGACATATCACCATGAAGAAGCTGCCTAAACTATCTGCGTAGCTCCTCTCTGTGGGACTGAGGCACAAACTTCTCCAAAACGATAACGGAGAACTGCTGCCAAGTAAGGGGTGCTACGCCGACCGGTCTATGCCTTTCGTAAGCCACCGACGAACTGAATGCGGCGCCAGAGAACTAAAAAGTAGTGAATGAGACCCCCACTGGTGTCCAGAATACCTGCTGTACGGAGTATCCTCTAACACTTATCCAAGAAACCCTATGCATCATCTACCTCTGCACCACTGAAAGATGGAGGCTGGGGTTTCCCAAACCTCTCCAATCTACGTTGCTTTTCCTCAAGCATAGCAGGAACCACATAGTCCTAAGCATCTACAAAACGGCTGGGCTGGTGGTGCCCCCGGTGTCTGGAGTCCCTAAAAAACCTGCTCGGGTGTGTGGGCGGTAGGAGTCTGAGTGCCTCCCCCGGCCTGAGAAGTGGTTGTGGCTGTCAAAACAGAGACCGCCTGAGCAAGGCTAGTACACACTGACAGAATATGAGCTAAGGCCTCCTAAAGGCCAGAAATCACGATGGCACATGTGGTGCCTGAGCTGGTCCCGCTGGAGCATCCATAACTGGGATCTGGTCCAGATCTGGAGCAACTGGTGGAGCTGCAGGTACTACCCCAGATGATGTGCGGGCTGCACCTCTGCCCCTACCACGACCTCTACCGCGACCTCGGCCTCTCGTGGATCTAGATGGTGGTACTGGTGGCTGGCCCTTCTGCCCGGTAGTGCGAGTCCTCACCATCTGTGAGAGATTGAAACTACAGAAGTTTTGTTACCAGAATCAACATATTCGCACGACAAGAATTCAAGAATGTGGAATATTCCTAAAGGTTCTGCAGCCTCTCGAAGATAAGTACATACGTCTCTGTACCGATCCACAAGACTCTACTAAACCTGCTCATAACCCGTGAGACCTATGTAACCTTGGCTTTGATACCAACTTGTTACGACCCTAAAAAAAACTCGAAATTGTCGTGATGGCGCCTATCGTGGTACTAGGGAAGCCGGCATTTTTCAAAACACTTCTATAACTTAAAAAAAGTAAATCAAAAGCTTTTCCATAACAGAGCTTTATAGGAATAGGAGTTAGACTCAATATACAATGTGGAAAAGTAGCCCCAACCATGCTTTTAAATTAAAATGCGTAGTTATATTATGATTTTAGGCTTGCTTTGTTTTGTCATAGGCGCCATCACGACATGTTGATATTTGGGTCGTGACAAATGGCCAAATTGCAACTGAAAATTTCCGATCGAAGTAAGTAGTTGGAAAATTTCGACTATTTCAGTCGGAAATGTTAAGAAAAATATAAAAAAATTCTTAAATACTTTTGACCACTTTCTGACTAAACAAGTAGTAACATTTGGCGCTAAAATCCGGGAATTCCCGTTGCGACCAAATCGGCCGCAAAATAAAAGTTAATATTTTATTGCTTTGACTATTTTCGACAGAATCAAAAGCAAAACAACTTTGATTATTGTCACACCTTACCAGATTTCAGACGGAACAAGTCAAAAACTGAAATATTTTAAATATCAATTTCCGACTGAATCAGTCATAAATCAATTAATATACCCCAACCGGCCCCTTTTTTCATATTTCTCTTTCTATCTCACACTCAAACCTCCCCTCTCTCTCCCCCCACCGAGTCCGCTGCAGCAACTCCAACCATCGCCCCAGTAGCAGCAGCACCGCCTGCGACCTCCCTCTCCGGTATCTCCATCTCCGGCGACCCTCCCTCCAGTCGGGTAGGTATTTCACTCATCACTCCTTTTTTTTTTCTAATACATCAGAATTTTCAATTGTTGTTTGTTTGATTTATATAAATTTATTATTCTTAGCAAAATTAAATCTATAACTATTTGTAGTGTTGGTAATTTAGAAGTGTCCTTTGAGAAGATTATGGGAATGAGTAGTGGAGACCCTAAAACATAATTTGAAATAAAATTCGCTAATTAAAACAATTAGTCTACCTACTAAGATGGGGATAACCTCACCAATTTGGGGATAGTTTTACTAAATAATTTAACTAACTAATTTGGGGAGTTCTTACATTTATTTTACCAACAAAATATGTGCATAGCATAATTAATGAGATAATGTAGTCAGTTTATGGACTTCTTCACAAGTATAAAAAAATTACTTTAAATAGAGAAAGCTCAAAGGGAAAGAAAAAGTTAAAAAAAGAGATGAATCACTCATGTAGATGGTAAAAACATTACTTAAAATGGAAGACATGACACAATTATGTCTAATTGTGTTTTTCATTATTAGCAAGCATTAAAACTTAAGTGCCATAATTTAGTTCATTCAACTAGTTCTTTAATTATTTTAGATCCTTAATTGAATTATATTTGAAAATATTTTAGAATTGCTATATGTGTAGATATTTTTTTTAAATATCTTTTTTTTTTGTTTGGGTAATTATATTTGGTATTCAATGCTCTTGCTAAATAATAGTAGTATTATTTGATTTAACTCACATACAAAGGTGAAACGATTATACGCTAAAATTAAATAACATTTTACCTTTCAAGATAAGAACCTTTAAATAAAATAATATTTAACATTTTTGTGTATATGAAATTTGGACAACGTAGATGAATGTATAATAGGAATCATTCGAATCATACAGGGTTTAGGGATCAATTTATAGAAGGGGTTGTTGGCTTTATTGCTAATGCAAAGACACTTGATGATTTCCTTATTGAAAGGACTATTAGGTGCTCTTGTGAGGAATGCAAGTGTGTTAAGTTATTGGGCCCCGATATTGTAACTGTTTATTTATATAGAAGGGGTATACGGAAAACTATTATGTGCGGACTGTTCATGGGGAGAGTCATGCTAGTGTAGATGATGTTGTAACGACCATTGAACTCGAGCACGCCGTTCGATGGTTTGAGTTCTTGAGCACCTTCAATTCAGGTATTATGTAATTTGGAAAGAAAATTCTCATTACGGAAGTTTTGAGTTGGAAAAATTGAATAAGGTGTGATTTTTGAGTAAACAACCTCGAAATCGGAATTTGACGGTTCCAAAAGGTTAGTACGATGATTTCGGACTTGGGCGTGTGCTCATATCTGGTTTTGGATGACCCAGGAGCATTTCGGCGCCATCTATTGAAAAATTGGTTCTTTGAAGGAGTTGGAGTAGGTTTAGGTGATATCGAGGTCCAAATGGAATTCCGAGATCGGGAATAGTTCTGTAGTGTCAGTTAAGACCTGCTTGTAAATTTTGGTGTCATTCCGAGTTGATTTGATAGGAATCAGACGCGCGGAAGTGTTTTTAGAAATTTTTTAGTTCATGAGTTAATCCATGTGTTTTGGTGTTCGATTCGAGATTTTTTATGTTATTTAGTGTTTATATCCCACGAGCGAGTTCATATGATGTTGTTCGACTTGTGTGGGCATTTGGTGTGGATCCCCAAGGGTTCGAGTGAGTTTTGGATGTTCAGAAGGTTGGGAAAACTTTAGTTTTCTGGTGTTTCATTGTTGGTGCTGCAGGTCTCGCAAATGCGAGAATATGTTCGCACTTGCGAGCCTCATATTTGCGAGAAAGGCTTCGCTTTTGCGAAGAAGCCTGGTCTGGGCCTAGCTCGCATTTGCGAGAAAATAGTCGCATTTGCGACCCTGGCATTTTTCGCATTTGCGACCTGGACAGGGGGAGCCCAGTTCGCATTTGCAATGTTTTGGTCGCATTTGCGACAGCTTATTAAATGTGGTACTTTGACCATTTATCTCATTTTGTTTTATCTCTTGGGTGATTTTTGGAGCTTTTGGAAGAGTGTTTTCACCTAGCACTTTGAGGTAAGTAATTTCTAAGAGTAAATTACCATTTAGAAATCGGAGAAATCAAGGGTTTAGATGAAAAACTTAGGTTTTGGATAAAAACGGGATTTGACCACGAAAATGGTTATTGAATTTGGTGAAAATTATATATTTGACTTCATGAGGTTATGAGTAACACTTTTGTTGGAAAACTTCCGAAATCCGGGCGTGTGAGCCCGAGGTGAATTTCGAGAATTCTTCAATTGGGGTTGAGTAATCACTTTAATAATTAGAATATGAACTTTTGAGCCTAAATTGACTAATTTATATGACATATGACTAGCTTCGAGTCGATTGGCACCGAATTGAGGATTTAAAGCCCAATTTTGGACCGGGAAGTAAACTTTGAAACGAGGTAAGTCTCCTGTCTAATTTTGTGAGGAGAAAATTACCTCTAGGTGTTGTATATTGATGTGACTACTTGTTGTGGGGGGCTACGTACGCGCGAGGTGACGAGAGCCCGTACGTAGCTACATTCATGTTATTATCCCGGTAGGCTTAGGTTCACATCATGCTATAGCTGTACTATTTGAGCATTCTCTCACCTATTAAATCCCTCTGTTTTACATTTCTACTTGACTAGACTGGCTATTGTAGAGACTTCACGAGTTCATGATTTGTCATCGACTAAATTTACTCCTCTTACGACATGTCTATGTTATATATATGTTTCATTGAAAGATTTTACTTAGGAAATTACAACTCACACGTTAATTATTCATGAGTGGGGTCAAGGACACGTCAAAGCTTCTTATTCTAATGGGATCTGGTCGTTCACCTCGGCAGGATTATGTATTTCACTCTTATGGGATCAGGCCGTTCGCCTCGGCATGATTTATGTACCGCACTCTCATGGGAGCGGGTCGTTCACCTCGACAGTTTATCAGATGTATCTATGGTTCGTGCCGTTCGACCCTCAGCAGTGCATAATTTATTTAATTATGTTGGATCGGGTTGTACGTCTCGACATTTCATATAACATGTCCTCATGAAATCGTGTGTAATATTTGGAAAGAAACCAGTGTACCCGTGAGTTTTCCTGATTTGAATTATGAGAATCTAATTGATGAGATTCACTACATCTATGGGTGTGCTCCGGTTGAGGAGGGAATATTCTATAGAGAAGTTTGAGTTTATTGTAAGGAGGGGAATTTGTCTCACGTATTCTATGCTTATTTATTTCATTTATTTACTCTGCCTCATGGTTATTTACTTCTTTACTGTACCTGATATTGTTGGACCACTACCTGATATTGTTGAACCACTAGTGAGTGTCGGCGACGACTCCTCGTCACTACTCCTCCGGGGTTAGGCTAGATACTTACTGGGTAGTTTACATACTCATACTACACTTGCTGCACTTTTTTGTGCAGATATATATATGACTAGTGGCCTTGTGAGAGCATAGGCGTGTATGCATGCAGGGACTTAGGTGAGCTGCATTCCATATTACGACCGACAGAGTCTCCTTCAGAGTATTTATAGTTCTCCTGTCCAATTTATATTCCAGACAAATGCAATATTTTATTTTACATTCATGGTTGATGCTCATGCACTTGTGACACTGGGTTTTGGGGAATTATGGGTTGTTCTGTAATAAAATTGTTAAAAATATTATTATTTATTATGTAAACTCTATATTTTGCTATTTAATTGAAGTAAATATGATTTCAGGAATATTAAAATGAGAACCGAATTAAGTATTTATTGTTGGCTTGCCTGACAGCGGTATCCGGCGCCATCACGATCTTTAACGGATTTTGGGTCGTGACAAATGTTGATTTTCAGAACTCTTTTGATGGTGAAGAAAGTAGTCCCATAGAGAAAACTATTAATGTTGAAAATCCTCGATTTAATAAAATGATGAGGGATGCATTTGAAATATTCCTTGGGGCTCAATCCGAACCAAATGGCGAGGCTAAGATCTTCTTCAAGCAGTTAGAGGAAGTTAGTTGTCCGCTTTATGAAGGCGCAACACATTTCAAGTTGTCTGTTGCAGTTAGATTACTAAGTATTAAATTGGATAATTCTATTTCTCAAGCAGGCATAAATTCTATAATTGGCCTTGTGAATGAACTTAATCCGACAAAAAATTGACCTGCCCAAAGTTTTTTACACGGCAAAGAAATTGGTTTCCAAGTTGACTCTTTCGTCGAAGAGGATTGATTGTTATGAGAAAAGTTGCATGTTATTGCATAAGGATGATGAAGCTTTAGAAAATTGCAAATTTTGCAACCAGCCTCATTATAAAGAAGTCACAAATGCTAAAAAGAAGAAGGTTCCAGTGAAGGCGACGCACTACTTACCTCTTATACCAAGGTTAAAGAGTTTGTATGCATCAATGAGTTACTCTCCTTATATGAGATGATACTATGAACATAGAAGGCCAGATGGTGTGTTATGCCATCTGTCAGATGGAGAAACATGGAAGCATTTTGATAGAGTGTTCCCAGACTTTGCTAATGAACTGATAAATATTAGGTTGGGATTATGTGTTGATGTATTCACTCTATTTGTAGTGCTGCACCATATTCTTGTTGGCCAGTGCTTGTTATGTCGTATAATTTGCCGCCTAAATTGTGTATGACAAGTCAATATTTGTTTCTAACTTGTATTGTTCCATGTCCACGCAATCCAAAAAAATTGATTGATGTATACGTGCAGCCCTTGATTGATGAGTTGAAGTTATTGTGGCATCAAGGTGTGGAAACATATGATGTATCAACTAAGCAAAACTTCAGACTCCATGATGCTTTGATGTGGACTATAAATGATTTTCATGTTTATGGAATGATGTCCGGTTGGTCAACTGCCGGAAAGTTAGCTTGCCCGACATGTATAGAAGACACAAAGGCATTCACTTTGAAACATGGAGGCAAGAAAACATGGTTTGATTATCATCGCCGCTTCTTGCCAATGGATCATGAGTTTAGGAGAAATACTAGTGTATTTATGAAGAACAAAACTGATTATGAGGAGCTACCACATGTCTTGTCGCTTGAAGAGATTTAGAACAGAGTTAGGAATCTACCTAAGATAATAGAGTATCCATTTTCTCATAAGATACCGGGGTATGGTGTAGCAAAGAACTTGACAAAATAGAGTATATTTTGGAATTTACCTTATTAGAGCACAATATTCTTCGGCATCATCTTGATATCATGCATATCGAGAAGAACTTTTTTGATAACTTGTTTAATACTCTTATGGATGTAAGAAACAAGACAAAAGATAACTTGAAGGCTAGGATGGATTTGAAATAATATTGCAGGCGAAGTGACTTATACTTGACATACTTACACAACAAATTCAGAATCCTAAGGCCGGTTACATATTCACTTTGGATGAGAAAAGAGAAATTTGTGATTGGGTTAATAATTTGAGGATTGCTGATGGATATGAGTCAAACTTATCTAGGTGTGTTTACATGAAAGAAGGAAGTTGACGTCTATGAAAAGCCACGACTGTCATATTTTCATGGAACCTTTGATGCCTATTGCATTCAATGCTTTGCCTGATAGAATATGAAAGTCATTCATAGATATATGCTTATTTTTCAAGGAGTTATGTTCTAGCACATTGAGGGTGGAGAATCTAGCTTACATGGACAGTAATATTCACTTAACTTTAAACATGTTGGCGAAAATTTTTCCGCTTGGTTTTCTCAATATCATGGAACATCTTCCAATTCAGCTTGCGCAAGAGGCACTACTAGGAGGTCCAGCTCAATGTAGATGGGTGTATCCCTTCGAGAGGTAATTATCTTTACGTGTTTTAGTTAAATATTCTTTCATCTTAAAATCGTGTTATGCAGGATGATTGGAAAATGTAAGTGGACTGTGAAAAATAGATCAAGGATTGAGAGAACAATATGTGAGTCATATCTGGCTAGAGAAGCTTCTTATTTTTATTCATATTATTTTGAACATGATGTTCCATGTTTAAAAAATAGACCTGATTGGCATGATGATAGTGGTGTCAATACCGATCCATTAGCACTAACTTTTTCCATATTCTATCAACCTGGAAAAGGCGATCCACAACGTAGTCCAACACGATTCTTGACCGAGATGGAGCTAAAGTCAGCTACAACACATGTTCTACTAAATTTTCCTGAGGTACAACCTTATTAAACGTAAGTGTAAATTTAAAGTGTCGACTTCCATTCAAGATTAATTATCCATAATTTTAACTAATAAAAGTTTCAAATTTGTCGGGTAGTTAGTTTGTGGGTACATATGGGCATGATCATATTTATCGTAGGTTTGCACAATGGCTTAAATACTTTGTAAATATTAGCGAGGTTTCTTTCAATTTAAACTATTATCATTTGAATGTACGTTTTACAACAACAACAATAACAATAAACTCAATATGATCCCAATAGGTGGGGTCTGGGGAGGGTAGTCTGTATGCAGACCTTACCCCTACCTAATGCAAGCAGAGAGGCTGTTTCTAATAGACCCTCGACTAAGGAAGCAAGAAAGGAAGAAAGAAGGAAGAGAAAAGAAAAGGGGATAGATAAAGGATAAGTAGTACAAAATAATAACAACGGGGAATACAATACCTGAGGCGAACAAAATCTCATAACCTAATAAAAATCTAAGAATACGAAGAGACATGAATGCTACTAAGACTACTGGTGAACAACTAAAAACTATCCACTAGCCTTCTACCTTAATCCTAGACCTCCACGCCCTCCTATCAAGGGTCATGTCTTCAGTGAGCTGAAGCAATGCCATGTCCTGTCTAATCACCTCTCCCCAGTACTTCTTAGGCCTACCTCGACCTCTTCTCAAACTTTCCATGGCCAACCTCTCACACCTCCTGATAGGAGCATAAATGTTTCTTCTCTTAACATGTCTGAACCATCTCAGCCTCGACTCTCGCATCTTATCCTCCACGAAGGCTACTCCCACTCTGTCCCGGATAGCTTCATTCTTAATCATATCTTTCCTGGTACACCCACATATCCATCTCAACATTCTCATCTCTGCTACTTTCATCTTCTTCACGTGGGAGTTCTTGACTGGCCAAAACTCAGCCCCATAGAGCATAGCTGGTCGAACCACCACTCGATAGAATGTATGTTTTAAATTCTAATTAATTATTGTTGGGTTTGCTCTAGGATTATAATCCAGATAATGGTGTAAATAATCCATTATTGCGTGAAATTGCTTGGGGACCTATCCCTAAGGTCAAAATGATGTATAAGTACTCCGTCAATGGGTACAAGTTTCATGTAGAAGAATGATCCAAGGGCAAAAAAACTAATAATAGTGGTGTGTGCGTGTGTGAAAGCTGATGGCGATGTTGATTATTATGGCGTGCTTCAAGAGATATTAGAACTCGAGTATAGTGTTGGTTGGCCGAATAAAAATTTGGTACTCTTTCAGTGTAAATGGTATGATATAACACCTACTAGAGGTACAAAGGTGCACCATATGTATACAATAGTTGAAATAAAGCACATGGGGAGGCATAGACTCTATGACACATTTATCATAGAACAAAATGTGAAACATGTATACTACGAACCTTATCCTTTATGCAAGAAGAAGCCTGCATGATGGGTATTGATAAAAGCAAAGACTGTGGGTAGAGTTGAGGTCGAGGATGCATTAGATGTAGCGTACCAAAATGACATTTCAAGTGTGGAAACATTGGTGGATGATGAGCTAGTAGGTGAATTGCAGGATAGTGAAGGCCTTTATGATGAATTCGAGCCTTCAGTCCTTAGATCCAATCAAAGTGAGTATGAGGAAGGAACATCCATGGTAAATGAGGATGGAGATTCAAGTGATGAATATGAAGAAAGCAAGGATGAAGAATTATATAATGAAAAAAGCTATTATGAAAATGAATATGATCAATATGAAGAAAGTTATGAGCCCTCCTCCTATTATGTAGAAGAATTGCTTTAAATAATTAAATGTTGATTTTTTTAATTATTATTATATTTGTTTTACTTGAATTGAATATATGGCTTCTAAGGTAAAGGACCGAAACAATCTAAGAAGAAGAAAAATACTTTGCCATCTACGAGTGATCAAATCCCTCCTCATATGCCTAGTATGAGTCCTCCTCCCAGTTTTCCTCGTCCTTCTCAGTCCACGACTTCATTACCACCTGAGGTTTTCATAGTTCCCTTTGGGTAGCACAGTACAATATTATTCCATGCCGACCTAGGGTGGTTTAGCCTCCACTATTATTAGTTTTATGCACACGGCTACTTTGCCACCTTTGAGTCATCGTGTCCCTGCTAGTCAGCATGGTGGATCACCATTGATTCCATCCCAGGGAGGGTATTATAGTCACCATGATGGTTCATATTTTGTTCCTCCATCATCGTCCACTCCATCATCATCTACTCCTTATCGCGCCCCTTTTTCTCGCGAAATAGGGTTTCAACACGTGACAACTCTTTTAAGGAAGTATTAAAAGAGGAGAGCAACCAACTAACGGTTTAAGGTGAGTTAGGGCACCTATATGCATATGACTGAGGTTTGACTAGTTTGCATCATCAAAGATTGGGTAGGGCTCAAAATTACCTCGAAGAGAAGGTGTTAGGCACTCTTCGAGGTCCACAATTGTGGGTCCTGGCCGAACGTGAACTATATGAATTAGTCAAATAAATAAAGACAAAGAAAAACAATAAGTTTGGGAAATTTTATTATTAAAAGACCTTGAATAAATACAAACACTTGATTCAAAGATAAATAAGAATAAGATGAGGGGTCCTAAGTTTTTTAGCCTAAAGGATCACCCCATGCAACATAAATAATACTTCGTAACTCCCTCGGGATGGGGTGTTACTCATATTAATTAGCGGGCACAAACTATCATCTCCTGGTACTCGATTACTATCTTTAAGTTATTACCTAAAGCGCACTATTTGATTCTAAATCGTGACTTCTACGTGCACTACCCGTTCCATACCTATGGTTCAGGAGGCATTGGACCTCTACTTTTGGTGGTTCTAGACTTGACTTAGGCTGCTCAAAAATATTAAAACTAGGCGACAATTCAAAACAAATAGGACTGCAATTAGATACAGTTAAAGGCTCAAATTAGCCTCCGCAATTGGGCAACAAATGCACACAAACAGATTCCTACGTTAGGTATTAGGCAGTTTCAGAATTGAGGGAGATTGAAGTCGTTAAGCCCTATGAACATGGCTTCTATATGGTCCTATTTGGATGTGCATGCCATTTTTAGACCTATGATTCCTAAATTACCAGTTTGTGGTTACCTGAAAATGCTAGGTTGCTTGTTACAAATTATAAGTTAATAAATCTATAGGCATGATCTCTAAGTGGTTGATACAGGAAGGGACAATAAAACTTATTGGAAATGCTCAAAATTACTCATGCTTCCTAATAATCGCGTGGATAAACAATAAAACAACGTTTGAAGAGTCCTGTATTTGAGTGACTAGTGATGTCCTATAGGCATGATTTCTAAAGATTGGCGATTGGAACCGATTTTATATATTTAGCTCCTATAGGCAGGCTTTCTAGATGGCAGTATGATGCAATAGCTAATTAAATAGTTAAAATCTTATAGGCATGATATCTAATGGTGCAGATTAAAGAGCAGTTATTATCAATTATTTCCTATAGGCATGTTATATATCGGTCTTGCAATTCTTGTTCATCTTCTCCTTCTTGTTCTTCATCCTTTGATCAATGCCGGTTCAATTGGAAATTCCTTACCTTTTCTGGTAATATTTCTTGGCCATTTCATTCATTTCTACAAGGGAAAATTCGTTCAGAGGAGCACTTTTACGTCGGCGAAATCTTTTTTCTTGGGATCAACCGTATGATAACCAAAATCAATTCTTTACAAAAATAACCAAAATTCTTTTTTCTTGGCCATTTCATTCATTTCATTCATTTGAGAGAGAGAAAGAGGAAATTGTAGATTGTTCATATTCTTTAAACCATCGTGGTTTTATTAACGGTTCAGTAATTAATAATTAGTCAATCAGTGATCGGTATCTTCCAATCCATCATTTTTTTGTTTTTTTCTTTCTCCCCCTATTCTCTTGGTTTCGTGGGCATTCGAGTGTTTTGCAGGTATCACTTTGGGAGGTGCACGCGCACAAGCAATAGAGTAGCAGTTATACAGTGGGTTCCGCAACATCGGGAGTATACCAAGTTGAGAGTTCCAGGTTCTATTCATGGGAATTGGTACCTCCTGCCTCTTGTTTCACTGTTCCCTGTGTTAATTACTTTGTTGCTGAAGTATTTCGTACTAGTCTAGTGAGTCTAGTGGGCTTGTAGTTACTATTTTCTCCCTTTGTTGTTCTGTGTGGTATTTTTTCTCCTTTTCATTTTTAGACCTCTGTAGGTATAGAGATTGTGGTCTGTAATGGCAGAGTAGGGTTGATCGGCTCCTAGCTATACCACTATAGAATGGCACAGCGAGGTAGAAGTAGCTTTTACCCGATAGGATCGGGATCGAAATCCACATGGAGTTAGGAGATTGGAGTTGGGTTCCTATTCGACTTAACAATGTATGTTGTTCTTAATTACTCTTCTAAACATAGGTTGTTTTGATTTTATACTAATTATAATACTAAAGATTGCTAATAACAAGCTAAAAATTTTGTGAAGGTTTTATTAAGTTATAAAGGGCACTAGGGATGCGACTTACACCTAGGCGAGTATCTAACAGGATCTAAAATCTAGGATAAACTTGTTGGTTATGGGCTCGTGATATAACCTCACACACAATTACTCACCCTATACCCCACGGTAGTTTGGGTGACTTTGTCCGAATTGGCTTTCTCAAGCCTAATTGGATGTTTCAATAAAGCATGTGAAATTGGCTCAAGTCGGGTATTACTATCTCTATATTCTACCCTTCAACTGGGGCTATCAATCTCTTGAATTCACCCCAATTCCTTGTTAGCCTATTTTACCTAGACTTGGGTCATCTTTCTCAAGAACAACCCTAGTAAAAAAAGGCATGAATCAGTGTTTGCAACCACTAATTCAATAGATTAAGCATGAAACAAGCTAAATATCACTGACCCAATAACAAGTAACCCTAAAATTGAAGACACATTAGATACCCACACTAGGGTTGGGTCACAACCCTAGATAATGGGTCTAGCTACTCATATTCAAGGAACAAATCAAAAGAGTAGATGAAATTATATCCATAAATGTTAAAAACAAAGATAAAATCTAAGATTAAGAGTAGAATCTATTCTAAAGTTACTCAAAAAGGTAAAAGGCTGCTATTCACGAGCTCTACAAAACATAAGATACCCTAAAAATGTGAAAAAGAACTATTTATACACAGCTGACTTTACTGGACAAAAATGCCCCTACGGAGGTTCCGGTGTCAGCGGAAAATCAGGTGCCCCAGCGGATCTGCTTTCGCAGCCGCGCAATTAAGAGCGCGGACCGCGCTTCTTCAAGGTTGGATTTCTGGCAACTCTCTGAACTAGGTTTCTGCTCCCAGCGGAAATATGAGTGCCTCAGTGGAATAGAATAACGCGGCAACGCAATTTGAGCACTGACTGGGTTCTTGTGGTGGGCCAAATTTGTTAGCTCTCTGATCTTTACATTTCGCTCTCAGCGGATTTCCCACCACAGCCGCGCAAAAGGTTTCGCAGCCGCTCTTTTATTGCGCTCTCAGCGGTTCCAAATGAGCCAAAATGCATTTATTTGAATCTAATTCCGCGGCCTCTCTCAAAATTTCACCTCAGCGGTCAAGCTTCCATTGCAACGTTGAAATAGCGATGTCAGAGCTTCTGTTGAGTCCATGGCCTGTGAAAGTTTGGCTCCTTTTTAAGTTAGTTTTTGCCTCTTTGCCTCAATTTTATCCAAACCCTGCAAATAAGCACCTTGAATTAGTTTTCGTGAATACCTTAGTGCATATTTGCCCCAAAACCTAAGAAAAAGAGAGAAAATAGTAGGTAACAATCCCTAGTTATCAAGGCTCATGTCCTCGGGGACATTGGGTGGTGGGGAGGGGGGTAGGGCAAGAGTCAGGGGTGGGACCGGGCCCAAAGGGGGTAAAGGGAACAAGGTAGCCCGTAGGTTGAGAATTGGATCGTGGAATATAGGGACGTTGACGGGTAAGTCTATAGAGCTGGCGAAGATTCTCCAAAAGAGGAGGGTCAATATAGCGTGTGTGTAGGAGACTAGGTGGGTAGGATCGAAGGCGAGAAATGTAGACGGGTATAAATTGTGGTTCTCCGGAGTCGTGAACGGCAAGAATGAAGAGGACATTTTGGTGGATAGGGAGCTTAGAGAGTCGGTGGTATAGGTTACATGGGCGAATGACATATTGAAGGTGATTAAGATAATAGTTGGAGGGAGCACTCTGCATGTCATTAGCTTTTACGCGCCGCAAACGGGCTTGGATGAGGAGGTTAAAAGGCGCTTCTGGGAGGCGCTGAATGAGGTGGTGCGAGGTATTCCGCCTACAGAGAAGCTATTCATAGGAGGGGATTTCAATGGTCATATTGGGTCGTCTGCTGGTGGCTATGGTGAGGTGCACTATCGTCCGCTGGTGGCTATGCGAGGAGTTTAAAATCCCACTAGTGGGATTTTACTGGGTATGTTGTTGTTGCTGTTGTAGGCATGCTATATATCGACACAGAGCAGTAGATATGAGAATAGATAAAGCATTGATGCTTCGATAGTATACTATTTACGTGAGTGTGTGATTCCCCTAATGGCATGATCCCTAATAGTGCACAAAGAGACTTAAATGATACATATAGCAGGTAGGATAGCAAATAGATCACATAAATCTTATAGACATGCTTTCTACCCCTTTTCATGCAAGTATTAGGATATACCCATTTCCCAATTTCACTAACACCCCAATTGTTATTATAGAATTATTACAGATCCAATAATGAATGCGATTACAAAAGTGGTGCAAGTAATAACAGTAGGCCCAAGACATGCCCAAAGAGATACCCAGCATTCCCAGACCTTCAATTAAACTCTTTCTTCACCAATTACCACACTCGGATGGCAGGATCTCAACCGGGACTATATCCAACAACATAGCCCAGAAACCATAGGAGAACTCAAACCAAACAGAACAACAGTAGGTTGATCATAGGATCCAGAAACCAATCAGTTAAACAAATCAATTTGCACATTCAATAGACAGAAAGAGGGACAAAACTGTGTTAGAGATAACTCAGATCTTAGTAGCAAAGAGAAGGGACAAGAACCCCAAGCCCTAGTGTGTCAGAGTTCACAAGGGTCTCAGATAAACCCTGAGCAATGCTCACACTAGGGAGGTTAACAGAGAAAGTTTTAGTGGCCTTGGCTTTTAGCCGGCCAAGAATTATAGGTTCAGAATAGTGTAAGTAACCAATGAGAGTGAAAAACAGTGAATAAATGGTAGAGTTTGAAGAGGTGCACTTGTATTTTAGAAATAGATATTGCAGAGGTTATTACACAATGAACATACCAGCAAAGAGGGTAAACAAAACTCAAAAGACAGTTTGATATCACAAATTCACACTTAGAATATTGGGGCAAAGAACATTTTGTAGGAATCAGGGGGTTATGACTCCTGGATTACAAAACTAATATACAAAGGTGCATTATGCCAAACAAGATAAACAGAGAACTAACTTAACAGGTTCAAAGCCTAAGAGTTCAAATTAGACTGAACACCAGAAAGTAAACAAACCAACTCACATCAACAAGGCAAAACAGATTCAAATGTTATAGGGAAACACAGTTTAAGAAGCTATTATAAAAGGCCCCAACTAATCACTAGGGAATACAGAATTGGGAAAGCTAAAGACATACTGAGTGATGAAAATGATCACGGGAGCAAGTCATAGCCAAAGTGAAGGTCTTAACATAGATTAGGGCACATTATAGATACCAGTCAATCACTATAGAGACCCAAAACAAAGCAGGAAACAAACCTATGCCATATATCCAATGAAAACATTCAAAGTACCAGTACATTAGGCTAAACGAACTTCAAATAGTCTAAATTGTTCGAATTAAGCATAAATACATCTCAGAACTAGCAGTCTTGGCATAAATAGATGCTCAAGAGGTTCATATCACAAAAACATATTCGACACTAGCAAGGTTGCTCATAGAAGTAGTCTAGAAACACATTAGGTTATGCAATTCCAAAGGTATGAATATGAAAATCATGAACACAAGGAAATGAATATTGCAAAGGCTAAAGAACTCACCAGTTACTGATTGACAAGTAGAAAAACAAGAAAGACAATACTCCACAACACTTTGAACGTCAACAAAGAGCAGTATAACCCAGGACCTTAGTGCGTCAAGTTCCCAAGAGCTTCAAAGGAACCCAGGGCAGTGCTCGCACCAAGGAAGGTCGAAAATAGAATTACCGTGGCCTTGGCTTTCAGTCGTGCAAGAACCAAAGTGTAGAACAAGAGAATATCAGAGTGAAAACCTTTAGTTTTTTAGTGAAACTTAACGATTAAAGTCTGTCCCAAAAGGGAATGGGAGAGGGGTTTATATAGTGTTAAAATAAAGCAAATGAATCAAGGAAACACTGTAAAATCAACATAAATAAGGAAGTAATAACATGCAGAATCAATAAAAAGTGGATTAGGGAAAAAATTAGGCAAACCCTAATTGGCAAAAATCAAAGATTCGACCAAAATTTTGGTGAATCGCCTTGCCATGAACGTATATAGACGGAATACCGTCTAGATTTCAAGGTTGAGGATGATTTCCACATGATTCCAGGTCTGGTACTTGCCAAAGATAGGCAAGTACTAAGTAATACCAAAATCGTGTAAGTAACATAGAGATGGAGCATATATGAAAGGCAAATCGTAAGAGAATTCCATATCAAGGTCAAAATCGGAGATAATTGGGGGTGTGACGGCTAGGGTTCGTGAAAAAGAGAGCACTGACAGAGAGAACAAAGGCGGTGGGTTGGAAAAATGGGTTAGGGTTTAGAGTTGTGGGGTTATAAGGAGAGGTGGGGGATTATTATGGGTTGTTGATCATTTGAGATCAACGACCAAGATCGAAAGGGGAGTGGGGCGAGTCATTTAAAATGGGTCGCGACCAGGTTCATTAAAGGGTTAGCTGGTTTGGGCTGCTGAGAGGGGAAATTATGTGGGCTTGGGTGTTGGGCCATTTTTTGTCTGAAAATGGCTTAAAATTGGGCCAGATTTTAAATAGGAGATTAAAAGGAAAATAATTTAATAAAAATAGTTAAATAAATATATAAAAATTCTATTTATGCAAATTAATACTTGAAATAATAGTAGAAGATTACAAAAATATAAAATATTATTTTGAACCTGAACAAAAAGCCCCATGTCGGGATCAAACTGAGCTTGTTGTTGTTGTTAATCTGAACAAAAATGACAAATGCAAAATATAGGCTATGTCTGCAAGATTGTGCAAATAACTTAAAAATACTATTGTAATTATATAAAATAAAGTGAAAATAGTTGAAATATGTATTATGGGTGAAAATAATAACTTTAGGTAATTATTTCATCACAAAATAATTTAAAGGATAATTATTAGATACTTATATAATAAAAATATAAAAATAAATTAATTTAGAACTTCAAAAATTATGAAAAACTATAAAAAAATAATATATTTGTATAGATTTATAAACTGGGTAATGATGCAAGCATGTTATTTTGAGAGCTCAACTAAACAAATATGGATATTTTGATGATGATCAGCGATACTATTGAGATTTTCATGTAAAAGAATGAAAAATTAAAATCATAAATTTTGATAGATAAATAATTTATATTTTTGTATCTATATAATTCTTTTTTACTTGTTTGAAATAAAATTACATGAAACAAGCGTAAACCAAGAAAAATTATAGTTAAGACATTTAAAAGTAGTTTGGAAATATTATTCACAAATATAAATTGTTTTATTTCTAAAACATAACCGGGTCATTATATTTGAAAGAGGGTATAATAATTATGAACATGTCACGATCCGAAATCCCACCTTCAGGCCGTGACTGCGTCTAACGTTGAACCCGCTAGAAGAGGCAACGTACGCAATAAATCTAACAAATTTCAACTCATGACAATAGTAGTAAAGGTAATGCCTTTCAAAACTTAGCGAAATAACAAACTGTCACGACCCAAATTTCCCTCTGTTGGGTATCGTGATGGCACCTAGTCCTAGAGACTAGGTAAGCCTAACAGTTAATAATAACAACAATAAGTAAAGGAAACTAACAGTCTCGATATAGAAACCTTGACAGAATTTACAATGTTTTCCTAAAATCGGTAATACAAGTCATAAGCTCTACGAATATTCTACAACTTCTAAATACAACTGTTCGGAAATAAATACAACAGTGTATGAGTACTACTTATAAGAAGGTGACTCTGAAGCTTGCGAACGCAGCAACAGGTTACCTTGAGTCTCCCCGTCAATGGTCCATGCGGCTACTAACATTCAATGCCTGGATCTGTGCAACAAATATGCACAGAAGTGTAGTATGAGCACACCACAACGGTGCCCAGTAAGTATCAAGACTAACCTCGGTAGAGTAGTGACCAGGACTAGTCAAGACACCACCGATCTACAAAAATAACTGACATGAATATAGAAGTAACCGAACACTGCATCTATCTAAGAACTCATGGGATAATTTACAACAATGACAATATAATGCGGAAGAAAATTACAGAAAAATAAACACAAAACAGCACCAAATACACAAAAAGATGGACAGCAAAAAAAAAA
>ML288469.1:0-30459 GCA_005239495.1 Nicotiana undulata
TATATATATATATATATATGTGTGTGTGTGTGTGTGTGTGTGTGTGTGTGTGTGCGCGCGTGCGTGTATTCGATATATAACATTAGCTATATATATATATGTATATATAAAAGCTATATTCGATAAATATGAATGTATATATGTTATAGTATAATATATATATATATATATAGTGAGTGTGTGTATGGTATATAAGCTATATTCGATATATATAAATGTATATATATTAAAGTATAATATATATACTAAGTGTGTGTATAATATATGAAGTAAATATTAAATATTATTTATTTAAAATCTTTTATTATTTACTCACATACACACGAATATTAATAAATTTAAAAGCGCTTTCCGCCCGAAATCGGTCGGAAATATTTAGTTATAATTTATTTCAGTTGGTTAATTAAATATATAATTAAATGTATAAATTTCCGACCGCAATTGGTCGGAAAGTTGGAATTTTTTTTATTCAACCGTTATTGTTGAACATTATATAAATATTTGATATATTTCCGACCAAAATCGGTCGGAAATCCGAAAAAATTATAATAAATAATTATTTTTCAAATTAGATAAAATGTTGACCAAATATTTGACCAAAACGGTCGGAAATTTGGTAAATTTTGAAAAATAATTATTTTTCGAACAGTATTGACTAATGTTTGACCAATTTCCGACCAAAATCGGTCGGAAATATTTTTTTTTTTTGCTGTCCCCAAATTTTGTTGACTTTTGCGACCAACTACTCTTATTTCCGACCGAATTCGGTCGGAAAATTTTCGGACGGAAATAGCCTGATTTCTAGTAGTGTATGTGGAGTTGATTTCAGGAGGAACACACTGGTTCTCAAAGGTGGTATGTCATAATTGTAAGACTAAAGTTTTTACTTCATGCCAATAGAATTGGTAGAAGTGAGGATGGAGACCATCTGGTCTAGGAGATTTAAAAGGTTTGAACGAGTTAACAGTAGTCATAATTTCTATATTGGAAAGGGGTCTAGTAAGTGTTAATTAATTTCTATATTGGAAAGGGGTCTAGTAAGTGTTAATTGATCAGTTGGTGATAAAACACCATGATAATTAGGGGGAAAATTGAGTGGTGAGGATAGGTGATTAGTTATAAAGAGATTCTTGTAATATTCGAGAATAGATGAATTGATTGAATTAGGATCAAAATTCCAATTACCCACTTCATCTTTTAATGCGGTTATCCTATTGCGCTTTCTCATTTGTAATGTGGATAGGTGGAAAAAGCGAGTGTTGGAATCGCCATTGGTTAGCCAGTTAATACGAGATTTTAATTTCCACAAGTATTCTTCTAGTTTTAGAATGTGATTATAATCTTGAATAAGGTTTCCTTCCCGTTGTTGAAGGAATTGGCTTGTGGGATAATGAATGGATTGTTGTAATCCACCTAGCCTAGCTAGGATAGTTTTTTTCTTAGTGAAAATATTACTAAACGTGTTGATATTCCATTCTTGCACATCTGTTTGAAATTGTTTGATAACCATGAGTAGGTCATGATTATTACTAGACCAGATGTTAGAAATGAGAGGGCGAAGAGTTGGTGGGAGTTCCAAATACTTTCGTAACGAAAAAGCTTAGATAATACATTATTTTGAGGGAGAAGACTAAGTAATAATGGGAAATGATCGGAATGAGTCCTAGGAAAATGTCTAACAATAGCGTCAGGGAACAAATTAATCCAGTCATAGTTAGCAACCATTCTGTCTAGTCGTTCCAAAATAGAGTAGAAATTTCTTCTATTATTAGTCCGGGTAAATCGACTACTTTATAACCAAGATCCACTAAATGGAAATAATTAAGGCAGTTAAGGAACCTATCAATACGAGTATTGTTAACTGATCTACCTCTAAATGTTTAAGAGGATCTTGTTATTTCGTTAAAATCTCCACCAACGAGCCAAGGGCCTTTGTAGTTATCAAACATGCAACGTAGGTTATGCCATAATGTTTGACGGTTTTGCGATCTAGTACTAGCATGTATAGCAGAAAATAAAAAATGTCGGGATAAAGAACGTACCTCTACCATGTAGTGTACTTCTTGATTGGTGATTGCAACTTCTTCTATTTTGAGGAGGCTTTCATCCCAAAGGATTGCAATGCCTCCTGCATGGTTTTCTTCCCCCACAGAGGCCATCCCAGTGAAATGAAAATCATTTCGAAGGTGTGTGTGATCAGTTAAGTGAGTTTCAAGTAATACCACAAGTGTAGGGTGGTGGTAATCAAGAAGGGAGCTAAAGTTACGCCTAAACTCTGGGGAACGAGCACCACGACAATTCCAGATGATAAAATTCATAAGAGAATTGTATGAAGAAGACGGACCAGACTTAGGGACTGTTTGGTTCCCCGGAGTCAGAGTTGAAATTAACACTATTGCAAATTTCCCTACGCCTGGTTTGACTGTAGGGCGTAACTTGATGAGATAATTTTTGAGATTTTTTGGACAACTGAGATAATTGTTTTTTGAAATGCTCCTTGAGGACCAAGATTTGGACACCTGTGAGGTCGACCAGGTCCGTGCGAGTTTCCCTAATTCTTCTACTAAGGCAGATATCTCCTGTTGTGTCATCCCTAATGAAGTCCCCTGAGTTGGGGGAGCCAGTGATAGGTCGAGGGGATGGTTGTGGGGGACTTGGGGTAGTTTCATGGGAGTTTGAAACGTTATATGCTGGTGTATCCATGGAATCTGTTGGATCCCTTGGACATGAGACGGATAAAAGGGGAAGTCCCCAGGAAGAAGAGGAAGTTTGGGTGATGACAGTGGTGGAGGATATAGTAGATGTGGGTGCATGTGTTGGTAGTGAGGTTGGAGGTGAGGAAACACCTCCATCAATGGTGGAGAGAAGCTTTGGTGTTGGGTGTATGCTTCCCAGCCCAAGCGCATTCCCTTCGTCACAATCTGTGCTATATCGAGGGGGTTCTATATCATGATCAGGAACTCTTGGTCGCTCAGGACTATGGAAAATGTCAGTGCATGGCCCAGAAGCCCCAGTTCCAGCCATGACTGTGGAGGTTGGGGAGGTGGGAGGGGTGTTTTGGAGGTGAATATGCGACGGAAAGGGGGGAGGTGAAGTGGATTCCGTTGTTGCATATTGTTTTGCATGGTGGGTTGTAAGGGTGGTAGCTGGTGGAATGGGGGGGGGGGGGGGGGGGCGAGGGAGATGGTGTATATGTATCCCTGGGTAAGGGAAATTGTTGTGGGCGGGCATTTGAGTGCTCTAGATTAGTGTGAGCAGGGGTGTTTGCGTGATAGATGGTACAAGGAGATTTGGAAGGATTGGGTTGTATGGGATTTGTTGCTGTTGGCGGTGGGTCTAGTTGTGGGTTAATAGGTGTAACAGGGGAGGAAGAGGAATGATGATTACTATCGTTGGGAGTTGGGTCTAAGGTCGGTGTATGAGAGAAAGAGGATGTATATATTAATGGAAGTGTGTTTGGGCCAGAGACCTTATTGGGTTGGGCAAGCCCAGCGTCAGATGATGATGAAGAAGTGGACGAAGAAGTAGTAACTGTTAAAGTGAGAGGTAATTGGGCCTGGGATGAGTAAGAAATGGGGGTGGATGGCACTATGTGTGCCATGCTGGAAAGTGACTTGCCAAAGTGGCATGCATGCATGGTTTCATTGGAGGGCAGTATTGGATTTGGAGGTGTATTGTGTGTAGGAGTGATTGGGGAGATTTCAGGAATGGGAAATGACGTGGTATGATTAGGCGTTATGATCATCTCTTCTGACAAAGCACCAAGGTGCTTAAAGGAATTACTAACAAGAGGTGTTTTATTGTTAGGGATAGTTAAACTAGTTTTATCATTAAACAAAGAGGTATGGGAAGGCGTACCTGGGACTCCATCAGGATGTAGTGACTTACCTTTCTTTGTTAGCGTAGACGAATTCGCTGCCATGGGTGGACCAACTGTGTTAATTGATGGAGGAACATGACGATGAAGAAAGACTCCGTTTTTTGGTGGTGTTTGTCGGTGTCTTGGAAAAGTTACAGTTTTCCAACCATCTATCTCTTGAGTTGAGTTTCCTGGAGTAGTAGTTGGTGAGGTAGTAGAAGCATTAGGGTGGGTAGTTTCCATATTGGCAAGTGGAGATGGAGGGGTAGAACATGTATTGGGGTTGTGGCCTAGACATCCACATTTAGTACAAAGTAGATTGATACCCTCGTACCAAATGATTTGCCTGTGAGTGCCAATGTATATATGAGTTTTTAGGGGTTTCTCTATTGGTACTTCTATACAAATGCGAGCATAGCGGCCTCTCGTCGTTGTTGAAGTGCATGTATCGACTTTAAGCAATCTCCCAATTTTGTGTCCTACTTTGTTGAGTATCTCCATATCATAGAACTTAGTAGGAAGCTCTTGTAGTCGTAACCATATAGCAGAGAGGGTGAGTTGGGCTGACAAAGCAATAAATTTTAGTTCCCATCGCCTTATAGATAAAAAGTGATTGAAAACAAACCAAGGCCCGTCGTGTAATGCATGGTTCATGTTTTCTTCCTTAGTGAATTTGATTAAGAAGAAATCATAACCCAAATCAAATAACGGTAGTGGCTCAGAGGGCTTCCATAGAGTAGTTAGTTTTTGTTTTAGGGCTTGGTGGCCCACTTTGTTTCCAAAAAATTTAATAATAATGGAGAATTGCCAAGGAAGATAAAGTCTGGACTTATCGGAAGAGGATATGGGTATGAAGTCCTCGAAATCATCCATTATTTGGCTTTCATCGGTGAGATCAAGTTCATGTTGGTTTGTGTGATAAGTTGAGGATAATTGTGGTAGTGGGGATGTAGATAACAGTGTATTTTTGTAGGAAAGTTTATCAGGGGTTGGATTGCGGTTATCGATTTGCATTGAGCTGAGATCTGGTGGTTCCATGGCTGAGTATGCTAGAGAGAATCTTTTGTGAAAGCTAAGGAGTCTAATTGTGCTAATCTGACTCAAACAATTCTCTGTGAACCAGTAGTTTTTAAACTAGGTGTCTTAAACAAATGGGAACAGTACCCTAGAGCATGGTACCTAATATGCACATACAAATGGCAGAATTGTTAAGACGGAATTCCTAAGGCATGATTTCTAAATGCAGACAAGAGTTATAGAATAGTTAAAACATGATTTTTGATTGCACAAGAGTAACAACTTTTATATTGGCGTTGTTTATTGCCCTAGAAGCAAGATCTCTAAGTGATAAGCATAAAACATGGATTAGTGACAGGTGAGATGCTGAAACTGTAAATATGAAATCCTAGGAACATGGTATCTAGTGCGTGACTGACATGATTTGGATGAACATATTAGTCCTAAACATGGATTCTAATGCAGATATAAGGAATGTAAAGCCTATAACATGATTAATACCCAATGACATTAATAGGATTATATAGCTAACCCCCCCCCCCCCCCCCCCATTTCACTAGTAATCCCCAATATTTGTTTACAATAATTATTACAAACCAGCAGCTAAATGAATTACATAAATCAATTAAAAAAGATGAAGTTAAACTATATGGAGCCTGAAGCAGGCCCAAGTATATCCTGCGGATACCAGATCTTCCATACCCTCAAATGCCCAAAGTTTCATAGTCATTCTCATGTCCAGGTGTGTCAGAGTTCCCTAAGGGCCTCAAGGATCCCAAGCAGTGCTCACACCCAAACATTCATAATAGGAACTGAGTAAGTGCAGTGTGGAAGGGCCAGCCCAGTGTGTCAGAGTTCAGAGGGATCTCGCAGGGATCCCAAGGCAGTAACACAATGGAGGGGTAGATCCTAGGGACTTAAGAGTAGAGTGAGAGTGCTTGACATAGTTTTGAAAAAAAGGTTTTGATATGAAAACAGTATTGAAAAGGACTCATTTAAGTGAAGCAGTATTATAGAAATAGAAGTTGATTAGTAGTAACAAAGTTTGAACAGGAACAATGTAATCAAAAAAATAGTAGATCAACCATAGAGCAAACAGGTTCAACAACACTCAAACAACAGTCCTTCACACAGGGATAATTGAGAATTGGGGACAGATACAACACACATGGTGAAGCACATAACTAACAGAAGCACAAAAGCTTTTAGGGAGTTTATGGGATTTAGGGGGCAGCTAATAATACATACATAGCACATGTGTATGAATTTCAGATGAAACAGTGAGGATACAGTGGTACTAAACAGAGTTAAGCATAAAATCAAAACAACTTAGGGTAACAAATTGATTTGCGAAAAAACAAATAGGTGCATACCAGAAGCTAGGTAACAAGCAGTCAATCATCCAAACATACATAAATAGAGCAGAGGCAGTCTGAGTTATGCTACAAAGGAATGGATAGGTTCATAACATGCTGATCATAAGTTGAATTAGGACAGAACTAACAGTGATTTAAACAGGTTAATTACATATTGAAAAGTCAAATAATAGACAGAAATAGATTGGTAACTAGTAAACTAAAGCAGCAATAAAACACATAGGGTTTGGAACTTGGATTTAAATCAGAACATACCAGTTAAGCAGAGTAGACACTAAGTGTAGAGCAGTAGAGTGCAATAACTAGCCTTGGCTTACAACCAACTAGTTCAGTAATAATAGCAAGTAACAAGAAAGAGCAGAAAAGTATTAAGTGTAAGAGAGAGTTTTGTGAACTAATGTTCCTTCCAAATGAGAGTAGAATATAGCATATATATAGCAGCTTGAAAGCTAAGTAAATAAGGCAAGAATCAAATTATTCGGTAATTATAGAACTACATAATCAATTAAGAAGAAAATCAGTCCAATCTTCCCTTAGTTAAGGGAGTGAATTACCAACGGTTAAGAACAAGAAACAATAAGGAAAAAATTCAAACAGTGTAGGTACAGAATATGTAATTAGGGATAGATACATAAAGCTCTAATCAAGGAAATAACAGTAAGAATCAATTAATAATGCAGTCAATCACATAATAAGGTAAAACAATAATTTAAAGGTTGTAAAGAATAGGAAAAAGTAGCCAGAAATCAGTAAGGAGTATCAACACAGTAAATCAAGGATTCAATAATCAAAATAGTACTGATTTTAAGGGAAATAGTATAGACTTTCATGAATAAACAAATAAGCGGAGCAAAAACAGAAAGAACCAAATCGGAAAACCTAATAAGATATTACTAGGGTGAAAGTCATAAAATACTCTAATTAATCGAAGCATATTCATGAGATTCGAACACACATAGCAGAATCGTATAGCAAACAAGCAAGAATGAACTTAGAATTCTAACATAGTGTTGAAAAATTAGGTTTTTTTTAACATAACTAGTTAGGGTTAAAAGGAAACTTAGCAAAAGTTGTTTAAACATATGAGAATCACATAATGACACTTAAAAACGGAGAAAAAAATCATTTTGAAGAAAAGTTCCAGAAACTCTAATTAGGAAAATGTAGCAACGTTTTGAAAAATTGGGAGGTTTTCATAAAACAAGAAAATTAGTTCAAATATTTCCAGATCTATTACAGATCTAAGAGGTTCAGGAGAGGGAATTAGGGTTTCGAGAAAAACAACCCAGATATAGAGAGACCGGCTTAGAAACCATAGGTCTAACAAGAAAATAGGACGATTTTACTCAATCGATCCATGGTGGCTTGAGGACGGTGAGAACAGGCCCAGGGGTGAGCGGACTGGCCACTGGTCCCTTGAGGACCTCAAAAACAGCATAAATCCTGGTCATAGGATAGTCATTAAGGTTGGGAGTGGTGGTGAGCCACCATAATTGACGGCAAGCGAACACGACGTGGGAGATTAGGGTTAGGGCAGAGGGGGTTTGAGAGAGAAGGAGAGAGGTGACGACGGGTGTGAGAGGAGAGAATGAGGGGTTTGGGATTAGGTCATTAGGTTAATTAAGGAAGAATAAACCTGGACCGTTGATAAAAAATGATCAACGACCAGGACTTGGGCGGATTGGGTCGGGTAGGAATTAGAAATTGGGCCTGGGTCTTTGGGCTAGTGTAATTTGGTGATTTGGGCTGATTCAATAGACTATAATTGAAACAAAATGGGGCTATTTGTTAAATACCAAGTTAATTTATTTAAAATAATTTGATAAAGTAATTACTAATTATAAAAATGAATTTAATGCATAAAAATATTTCAAAAATGATTATTTGGTATTTCAAAATACAAAAGACTAATTTATGGTAAAAATAGTACAAAATTATATGCGTGGGCTATACTTGCAAAGTTATTGCAATTATAACCAAAAGGTGCCAAATAGGCTATTCATAAAATAATTTGGTCTTAATAAGACCATAGACAATAAATTAAATCAAGAAATGTTTTTGAAATCACTTGTGATGCAACTTTATAATTATTTATTGGAAATAAATTGCTGGACAAATTTATAAAAATGTAGAACAATTATGGAAAAATACCAATTAGAATTAATGCATGATTTTGAAGGTATATATGCAATTAAAAAAATATTTGGGAAAAAATTGGGTATCAATAGCTGCCCCTCTTTACCCGGAAAGGATGAAAGAGTTGTCGGGTAAAGATGTGATGGCCAATTTTGACCGAGTGAAACAGTAAGAGGGATTTAGGTCGCACCCTGGCTTCTGAGTTGCGTACATATCCCTGGTTTTATAGGAATCAGGCCGTATGTAGTTCCGGATTCATCGGCGAGATATACCGGTGACGTGATTGCAAGAACGGGCGCAAGGGATGGGTGAAGAATGGTTTGCGAGAGAGGTCAGGTTTGGTATAATTGAGGGAACTGGAGAGGGATTGCTCCTGCTGGGATAGCATCATGTCTTGGGCCATGAATTGTTTGATGAGAGATTCGCAGGCCATTAAATGATGTTCTCGGGCCATGAAGATGGTGCCTCTATGACGCCTTTGAATAATGATATAAAAATTTGAGAGAGATCCTCAGGCCATGACATGATGTCTTCCGGCTATGATGATGATGTCGTTAGACTATGGCGCCTTTGGACATGTTGGCGATATTTCAGCCCATGAAATGCAATAACATGATGTTGACAAGACAAGGCTTAGTCTTGCGAATTGGAGGGCAGAGCTTAGCCTGAAAGAGGAGCAAAGTAAATAATACTTGAGAGCCAACGCTTTGTCTCGGTGAAAAGTAAATTGGAGTCAGAGCTTAGCCTCATGCAGATGTGGAGAAAGAGATTACTCTCATGCAAATGAAGGCAGAGATTAGCCTTATGCAGATGGAGGCAGAGCTTAGCCTCATGTAGGGGAAGGCAGAGATTAGCCTCATACGAATGAAGGCATAGATTAGCCTTGTGCATGGGAAAGCAGAGATTATCCTCATGCAGGTGGAGGCAGAGCTTAGCCTCATGCGAATGAAGGCAGAGATTAGCCTTATGCAAGGGAAGGCAGAGATTAGCCTTATGCAAATGGAAGGCAGAGATTAGCCTTATGCAAATATGGAGGTAGAGCTTAACCTCATGCAAGATGGATACCGAGCTTAGTATCATGCAGGGGAAGGCAGTGAAGCTTTATGCGAATGAAGGCAGAGATTAGCCTTATGCAAATATGGAGGTAGAGCTTAACCTCATGCAAGATGGATACCGAGCTTAGTATCATGCAGGGGAAGGCAGTGAAGCTTTATGCGAATGAAGGCAGAGGTTAGCCTTATGCAAGGGAAGGCAGAGATTAGCCTTATGCAAATGTGGAGGTAGAGCTTAACCTCATGCAAGATGGTGACAAAGCTTAGTCCCATGCAAGATGAAGGCAGAGCTTAGCCTATGCAGAAGAATAAATGGTAGCAGGATTTCTTAGCTAGCAGCAGATTTCGACATTGTGATTGTTGTGAGAATTGTGACTACGAAACATGTTTGTTCTTTGTGCTGATAGGAAATTTCGGCGATGGCAATTGTTTTTGAGAATTGTGACTTCAAAGCGTGTTTATTCGTTGTTCCTGCATCCAAAGAAAAATAGTGAGTTCTGTAGATGGGGAAGGTTGATTCGTGTTCCTGCTGGCTTTGCTTGGCTTGCTCTGCTTAGTCTGATGATCCTGTTCAAGTCATCGGGGTAGCGCTTGCTAAACAGAGCTATTTTACAAGCAAGCATGCATGATTTTGTAAGGACATAGTAAAAATATATTTTAAGAAATCCAGATGAACCGACAACTGTGACCGGTCCGAGAATTGCAACCTCTCATGCTACAGAATTTTGAGGGTCCTCCTCAAAATTCTACCAAAGTTTCCAATTGCGAGGAAAATGAGATTTTTATTGAATTGTGACCAAACCCATAGGGATGCCTACGTATCCCCTCTTAAACGGGAATCAGGTCAGGCATAGTTCAATTTACATCATTTGAGAAAAGCACAAAGAATTACACATAGTAGCGCTTTACTGCATCTGAATTGATCGGTTTTGGCCAGACTACTCCGTCTATTTCTGCAAGTATAAGAGCTCCTCCTGTCAACACTCGGTGAACCATATACGGACCTTTCCAGTTGGGAGAGAATTTCCCTTTGGCTTCATCTTGATGTGGAAAGATCTTCTTTAACACCAGCTGCCCCGGTGTGAACTTTCTTGGCTTGACTCTTTTGTTGAAGGCTTTGGACATCCTGTTCAGATAAAGTTGTCCGTGACATACTGCAATCATTCTTTTCCCGTCTATGAGGGCTAGCTGCTCATAACGGATCCTTATCCATTCTGCATCGCTGAGTTTAGCTTCTTTGTATGATTCTTCAGGAATGAATCTCTACTTCGGCGGGAATAACAACTTTCGTACCATAAACCAGTAAGTAAGGAGTTTCCCCAGTTGATGTACGAACTGTGGTGCGGTATCCCAGTAAGGCAAATGATTGCTTTCTGTGCCACTGTGTGTGGTTTTCTATCATCTTTCTCAATATCTTCTTGATGTTCTTGTTGGCGGCTTCTACAACTCCATTCATCTGAGGTCTATAGGATGTAGAATTCCTGTGCTTGATTTTGAAAGTCTCGCACATGGCTTTCATCAAATCACTGTTGAGATTGGAGTCGTTGTCGGTGATGATTCACTCTAGAACTCTGAATCGACAAACAATACGGTCGCGGACAAAATGTGCCACGACTTTCTTAGTTACTGCTTTGTAAGATGCTGTTTCGACCCATTCGGTGAAATAATCAATTGCTACCAAGATGAACCGGTGCCCGTTTGAGGCAGTAGGCTCGATCGGTCCAATGACATCCATTCCCCAAGCGGCGAACGGCCATGGTGAGCTTGTTGCATTGAGCTCGTTTGGGGGTACCCTTATCATATTCGCATGTAACTGACATTGGTAGCATTTTCGGACATATATGATGTAGTCCGTTTCCATGGACATCCAGAAATAACCGGCTCTGAGTATCTTCTTTGCCAAGACAAAACCATTCATATGTGGGCCACAAGTTCCAGCATGTATTTCCTCGAGTAGTTGGGAAGCTTACTTTGCGTCAACACATCTTTGTAATCCCAAGTCAGGAGTTCTTTTGTATAGGGTTCCTCCGCTGTGAAAGAAACTATTGGACAATCTCTGAAGCATGCAGTTCTGGGTATGATTTGCATGCTCTGGGTACTCTCCCTTTGGCAAGTATTCCTTGATGTCGTGGAACCATGGTTTTCCATTAGCTTCTTCTTCAACATGGGCACAATATGCTGGCTAGCTATGGATCTTTACTGGAATAGGATCAATGTAGTTCTTATCTGGATGTTGTATCATAAATGATAAAGTGGCTAGTGCATCGGCAAACTCGTTCTGAATTCTGGGACGTGCCAAAATTCTGTCTTTGTGAACCTTTTTCTCAATTCCTTCACATGGTGCAGATACGACAGTATCTTGGAATTCTGGTAGCCCATTCTCCTTGTGCTTGGTGAATAAGCAAATCTGAGTCACCAATTACCAACAACTCTTGAATATTCATGTCGATGTCCATGTTGAGCCCTAGTATGCAAGCTTCATACTCTGCCATATTGTTAGTGTAGGAAAATCTGAGTTTAGCAGATACCGGATAATGTTGGCCAGTTTTCGATACCAGGACAGATCCAATACCGATTCCTTTGAAATTCGCTGCTCCATCAAAGAACATTCTCCAACTGTCATAGGAGCCTGCAATGTCTTCTCCAATGAACAACACTTCTTCATCGTGAAAATACATTTTCAATGGCTCGTATTCTCCTTCCATATGGTTCTCGGCAAGATGATCTGCCAATGCCTATCCTTTGACTGCTTTCTGAGTCACATAGACGATGTCAAACTCACTCAACAAGATTTTCCACTTGACCATCTTGCCAATGGGCATGTGTTTCTGAAAGATATACTTCAAGGTATCCATCCCTGATATGAGGTACGTCATGTAGGCACAGAAGTACTGGTTCATCTTCTGGGCTACCCAGGTTAGAGCACAACAGGTACGTTCTAGTAGAGAATACCATGCCTTGTATGAAGTTAACTTCTTACTTATATAATAGATAGCATGTTCCTTTCGTCCTGTCTCGTTGTGCTGCCCCAGAACGCAGCCGAAAGCTCCATCTAGTACTGCAAGGTAGAGTAATAAGGGTCTACCTGGATCTGGCGGCACCAAGACTGGTGGTGTTGATAAGTAATCCTTGATTCGATCGAAGGCCTTTTGACAATCCTCGGTCCATTTGGTCACAACATCTTTCTTTAACATCTTGAAGATTGGTTCACATATGACCGTGGACTGGGCTGTGAACCGTTTGATGTAATTTAGCCGTCCTAGAAAACTCATTACGTCTTTCTTATTTCATGGTGGTGGGAACTCCTGAATGGCCTTGACTTTTGATGGATCAAATTCTATTCCTCGGCAGCTGAGGATGAACCCAAGCAATTTTCCAGCAGGAACCCTGAATGCAAACTTGGCGGGGTTTAATTTCAGGTTGTATTTCCGCAATATGTTGAAGAACTTCCTCTAATCTGCCATATGGTCTGTGGCTTTCTTAGACTTGATGATGACTTCGTCCACATATACCTCAATCTCTTTATGTATCATGTCATGGAAAATGGTGTTCATAGCCCTCATGTAACGGGGCCCAGTATTCTTCAAGCCGAATGACATCATCTTGTAACAATATACTCCGCACTGTGTAATGAAAACCATTTTCTCAGTGTCTTCCTCGTCCATCCAAATCGGATGGTACCCGGCAAAACAATCCACAAATGACTGGAGTTCATGCTTGGCACAATTGTCAATCAAGATGTGTATGTTTGGAAGAGGGAAATCATGCTTCGGACTGGCCCGATTGAGATCCCGGTAGTCGACACAAACCCTAACCTTTCCATCCTTCTTAGGTGTCACACCCTTTTTTTAAAACAAACCTCACTTAATCCTCTTAAAATAATAATAAAAATATTTGTGAAGTCAGAAAGGGTTTTTCAATATTGAAAAGTTACAAATAATTGTGTTTTAAGGGATTAACTCAGAGTCGCCACCTGACATTTGATTTCGGTGTGTCAGGTCACCGTTTTATTTTTTTGAAATAATTTTCCTTTCTAAACACTTTAGACTCCAAAACTATGTATGCGCCAGAGATTCGGGTAATGGGGTTCATTTGACTCGCGGAGAAGGTGTTAGGCATTCCCCGAATCCCGTGAAAATCACGGTTGCGTACTCGATCAAGTTGGCTTTAAAGAATGCTAAGATTGAGGTATAAAAACACAAAAAGGAAATAAAAAATCAAAAGAGGCTCGAGGTCTTCCCTACCTAATAAAACAAAAATAAAAATACCATTCTATGCTTTTTCAAAGTGTTCCATCGTTGACCTTCAAATACAAATACTTCGGGGAATACCCCGGATAAAAATATATACAAAATCTTTGGGGCATTCCCCGGATAATAAACTAAAGGGAACGACCTCTTACCTCGGCAAAATAGAAGAAGCGACCTACAGTTTGCCTACCCAAGTGTGGTCGGCCTAAACATGCTACTAGCGGTTAAAGCGATAAAATAAAGCATTAAAATAAGATAGATCCGTTTATACCCAATTCCCACTTCATTCTTGCATCAAATTCAAACTATTTACTTCCTTAAGTTTGGCAGACACCACCCACGCTCAATTCAATCAAATTCAATCAAGTTCAACTAAAACTAATGGGTAGGATAACTAAAGCTGATTTAATATAATTCAAAGTATGAAGATATTCAAGAAATACACATCGGATAATGTAAAACTCCCAAACTCATATCATCAAAGCCATGTATATGAAATTAAAAGAAGATAGGGATGAATTAGAACTTTAATTAGCTTTCCCAATAATAAAATTTCCGAAAAGAAACGGCGTTCTACAGACCAATAGATGCAACCAAAACCTCGAGCGGACTTCGACCAGGAAGCAATAAAACAGTCAGTGAACTCAATCGAAAAACTTGAAACTCGCCGAAAAAGGATACTAAACTAGCTCTTGGTTGATGTATTTCACTGGTGATTATGGAGTTGGATGTGTGTAGCTGGTTTGGGGGGCTGAGCAACGGTGGTTTACGACTGTTTCTCACTGTCTATTTCTGACCATTTCAACGGATGGAAGCCATGTTTGTTTTGGATGTTTTGGGTAAAAGTCTTTTGGTCAAGAAGAGGTGAAGAACAGTCCTTTTCCGACGAGGAAGAAGAAAACCAGCAGTGGCAGATTCGAGGCGCGGTGAAGATGGAGGCGGCCGGTGGTTGATGGTGTTCCGGTGGCTGGTGGAGGTCAAAGAGAAAGGGTTGTTGTGGTCTTTTTAGGGTTTGAAGGTGTGTAAAGGTGTTCTCTAGGTTTTTTTGGGTGGCTCCATTGAAGAATAAGGTCTTCGGGTGTTATGTTTTGGGTGTAAGGGTCTGTTAAGTCTCTGTTAGGTTGTAGATATTCTATAAGGTATGAAGGTGTGGTGTATTAGGGTGTAAGGTTGTAGGAAGAAGAAGGTTTTTTAGGGTTAGTATTTAGGGAAGTGGGTAAGGGTTAAGGGGTTAATGGGTTGGTTTGAAATTGGGCCTTTGGTAGCTATTGGGCTCTAAAATTCTACAAAATTAGGACTAAGTAAGAATTAAAAATTTTATTTATTTCTAAAATAATTATAAGAAACTATAAAATAACTTTTAATTGATTTTAATAAATTATTATATTTAAAATGAAACTAAAAATTAAAGTTGAAACTATTTTTGATATTTTCAAAGATTATACAAAAATAAAATAGGTTCGAAGTAATATATCCTTCTAAAAATACCTAATACGTGAATTAAATAGAGAAATATGGAACTATTTTTTTGTAATTTTCAAATTTTGTGATAAAATAAAGTAAAAGATTTAAAACTAGTTAAACTAACGATATTAGGCCTAAACTAAATATTAACGCTAAAATGTGTAAAATCTCTGGGAGGGTAAAAAATAACATGTCTACAGTTGCCCCTCTTTGACTGAAAACACGAAGAGTTTTCAGACAAAGAACGACCAGACAGATTTTTTGACCCGACCCTTATTTAGAGAGACCAAAAACTAAAATAAAGGAGAATGTGACCGAGCCCTGGTATCTGAGCTGCCTACATATCCTTGGCTATAAAGGAATCATGCCACGTGCATTTTAGAAGTAGGAAAAGTAGTGGAGTATACCGAGGTGGGAAGCCGATTGAGGTTCCGGTCCGCGGCCTTGTTATTACATCAAAATAAAAAATAAAAAAGACTAACTAAGCCTTTCAACTATGAGTTACAAGATTCTGATCTATAAGTCTTCTGAAGCTTGATCTTGAGTCTTGAATGGTCTTCATGCAGACTTTAGATTTGAACCTTGACGCTTGCTAGCTGCAAATGCTACTTCTTTCTTCTTCAGCTTTTCGGGTTGCGACGGGGCATGCAAAGCTCGTGACTCAATCATGTCTTGAGCAATCCATATCATGCCTCCGCTTCTGCATTTTGGATACTTCTTTTTTTTTTTCTATATTGAGACTACTTCTGTTAGCCATCTCGGATTGCCGACTCGCATTCTTGCCGCGAGCTTCTGCTACTTCTAACCAGAGTTGAATTCTGAAATGACTTCCCTCATTTTTCAGGTGGGTTCCTACTACTGGCTTGATGTCACGACCCGAAATCCCACCTTCGGGCCATGACCGCGTCTAACGTTGCACCCGCTAGACTAGCCAACGTACACAATTACATTAACATATTAACACTGAAATAACAGAAATAACTAGAACATTTCATATTCCTCTTTAAGTGCGGAAGCAGATAAATTCTAAATTACATACAAATACCCATAACACGATTCGTTTACAATATCCCAGAATCTGGAGTCACTAACTCACGAATTGTCTATGAGATTACTAAATACAAGGTCCGAAGAAATAATACATAACTATCTCAGAACTAAGAAAAACAAGACAGAATAGAAAGATAAGGATGGAGGAGACGCAAAGGCCCACGAACGTCTGCGGGTCTACCTTGAAATCTCCGGAGTGGACTGAAGGATGTTCCCTAAATCAGTGTCCAACGGGTCCGGCTGCGGGATCTGCACAACATAGAGAAGTGCAGGTGTAGCATCAGTACAACCGACCCCATGTACTGAGCAAGTGCCTAGCCTAACCCCGGTCGAAGTAGTGGCGAGGCTAGACACGACAACGATAACCTACTTGTACAGTTCCACAAAAAATATAGCAAGGAAGTAACATATATTTAAAATATAAACAAGTAATACGGGGACAAGCAAGGGGGAAAAAGGTAAGAAGCAAAATGAGATGTCGAACACATCAAATAAACGATAAATGAATGGCACGACATCACCCTTCGTGCTTTTACTCTCGTCCTCACGATGCAACAAGTAAATATATGAAATGATTGCAATAATAAATGAAATGAATGGCATGGCATCAACCTTCGTGCTTTACTCTCTTCCTCACAGTGCAATAATGAATAAATGAAATGAATGGCACGACATCATCCTTCGTGCTTTACTCTCTTCCTCAAAGTGCAATAATGAATAAATGAAATGAATGGCACGACATCACCCTTCGTGCTTTTACCCTCTTCCTCACATTGCAATAATAAATAAATGAATAATATGAATGAATGGCACGACATCACTCTTCGTGCTTTACTCTCTTTCTCACATTGCAATAATACATAAATGAATAATATGAATGAATGGCCCGTCATCACCCTTCGTGCTTTACTCTCTTCCTCACATTGCAACAATAAATATATGAATAATATGAATGAATAGCACGACATCACCCTTCGTGCTTTACTCTCTTCCTCACCCAAGTAATATCAACAACAAATAACAACTCGGCAAGGAAATCAATTACCGAAATTTCAATTCATAACTACCCGACATGGGGAATAACAAACAAAATCAACACATTTGCCCGGCAAGGGTCTCAACTATAACCAATTCCTTGTGAGTACATAACTTCCCAAAAGAACTACTTCATAACACATTGATCATTGAGGTGATAACAAGTAATTAAGCAAAACGGACTCACGGGCATACTTGACACACAATGCATAGGTACTCGTCACCTCACCTACGCATTGAACATGATAACACACAGAGCACATAGGTCACAATACCTATTCCCTCACCAAAGTTAGGCAAGACACTTACCTCGGGTCCAAAAATAGCAAATCAAGCCTCTACCACTGCCTTTCCTCTNACCATTCCCCCATGAGCCCAAATATATAGTTTGTTTTGAAATCCGACCCCAAAATGAGGTTGAATTTCCCAAAATTCCCAAAACTCTAACTCTACCCAAAACCCCTAATTTCTACTTTGATTTCATGATTTTAGGCCTAGATTCTAGGGTGAAATCTTGTAAAAAGAAGTTAAGGAGTAAAGAAAATGAGTTAGAAATCACTTACTAATGTTTTGGAGAAGAAAGAGTATTTGGAAAATCGCCTCTTATGTTTTTAGGGCTTTGAAAAATAAAAATAACTGAAATTCTCGTCTATTTATACCCCTCTCAGGTCCCCCACCGCGGTCAGCGAAAAATGGACCGCGGCCGCGCTAGCAAAGACCAAGCAAAGCTGGAGAAAACCAAGAAAAATGACTGCAGTGACATGCTTTAGTATTTTGGCCATAACTTTCTCTACAGATGTCCAAATTACAATTTCCTTGACTTTTCTGTAAGCTCGACACAAAGGGCTACAACCTTTTGTTTTGGAATCATCTCCAAATTCCGCGTAGATCAAAAGATATAAGCCTCCGAAGTCGTACTAGTGGACCAGCTCCTCCACCGCGGACCGCAAAAAAACGACCGCCGCCGCCAAGCCCTCGGCGCGGTCCGCGAAAAAGGACCGCGGACCTCGGTGGTAAGTTCAGAGATCTGAGTTCTGTGCCCTTCAACAACTATATTTTAAGCCTAAAAACATCCCAGAACCTACCCGAGCCCTCAGAACCTGAAACCCAATGTACACATGACTTTAAAATCATCCTACGGACTTATTCGAGTAATGAAACCACCAAAATAACATCAAAACAATGAATTAAACTCCAAAATCTATAGAATTTTCTTAAAACTTCATAAAGCTCAAATATTCCGATTTCGATCCGAAACACGTCAAATTTAGTCCGTTTTACACCAAATTTTACAGATAACTCACATAACACATATTAAACCTGTTCCGGGCTCCGGAACCATATTACGTGCCCGGTAACACAGATTTCACATAAAAGTTCATTTTCAGAAGTCTTTATTATTTTCAGAAAACAAGTTTTCTTTAAAAATTCATTTCTCGGACTTGGGACCTCGAAATTCGATTCCGGGCACACGCTTAAGTCCCATATTTTCCTACGGACCCTCCGAGACCGTCAAATCACGGGTCCGGGTCCGTTTACCAAAAATGTTGACCAAAGTCAACTTTAATCAATTAATTATTATAAATTTCAACATTTCATCAAGTTTTCACATAAAAGCTTCCCGACTACACGCCCAGGCTGCGCACACATATCGAAGTGAGATTAACAGAGGCTTTCGGGGCCTCGGAACACAGATTTAGCTAAATTAACATAGAATGACCTTTTGGTTCATCACAATCTCCACCTCTAAAACAAACGTTCGTCCTCGAACGGACATAGAAAGGTACCTGAGTCTAAGAAAAGATGGGGGTAACGACTCCTCATATCGGACTCGGACTCCCAGGTAGCTGCCTCGGCAGGCTGACCTCTCCACTGAACACGAACCGAAGGATAACTCTTCGATCTCAACTGACGAACCTGCCTAGCTAATATGGCTACCGGCTCCTCCTCATAAGTCAAATCCTGGTCCAACTGGACACCGCTGAAGTCGAGAACATGAGATGGATCTGCAATGTACCTCCGGAGCATGGATACATGAACCACTGGATGCACGACTGATAAATGCGGTGGCAAGGCAAGTCTGTAGGCCACCTCTCCTACCTTGTCCAAAATCTCAAATGGACCAATGTACCTAGGGCTCAACTTGCCCTTCTTTCCGAACCCCATCACGCCCTTCATAGGCGACACACGAAGAAACACCTGATCTCCTATCATGAAAGCCAAATCTCGAACCCTGCGATCCGCATAACTCTTTTTCATGGACTAAGTTGTACGAAGTCTATCCTGAATAATCTTCACCTTGTCCAAGGCATCCTGGACTAACTCAGAACCCAACAATTGAGCCTCTCCCGGCTCAAACCATCCGACTGGAGACCGACACCGCCTACCATACATCGCCTCATACGGGGCCATCCGAATGATCGACTGATAGCTGTTGTTGTAGGCAAACTTTGCTAAAGGCAAGAAATGATCCCATGAACCACCAAAGTCGATGACACAAGCTCGCAACATATCCTCCAAAATCTGAATGGTACGCTCGAACTGTCTGTCCGTCTGAGGATGAAATGCAATGCTCAACTCAATCTGCGTGCCCATCTCTCGCTGAAATACTCTACAGAAATGGTAGGTAAACTGAGTACCTCGGTCTGATATAATAGATAGGGGCACACCATGCAATCTGACAATCTCTCTCATATAGATATTTGCCAACTTCTCCGCTGAATACGAAACCGACACATGAATGAAATGTGCTGACTTGGTCAGCCTATCCACAACAACCCATACTGCATCAACCATTTTCTGAGTCCGTGGGAGCCCAAATACAAAATTCATCGTGATACGCTCCCACTTCCACTCGGGAAGCTGAATCTGCTGCGTCAAACCACCGGGTCTTTGGTGCTCATACTTAACCTATTGACAATTCAAGCACCAAGCTACATAAGCTACAATATCCTTGTTCATTCTACGCCACCAATAATGCTGCCGCAAGTCCTGGTACATCTTTGCGGCGCCCGGATGAATGGAATACCGGGAACTATGGGCCTCCTGTAGTATCATCTCACGAATGCCATCCACATCAGGAACACAAATACGGCCCTGCATCCTCAAAACTCCCTCATCATCAACCGAAACCTGCTTGGCATTTCCGTGCCTGACCCTGTCGCTAAGAACACATAAATGACGATCATCATACTGCCTGGCCCGAATATGATCATACAATGAAGAACGATCCACGGTATGGGACAACACACTGCCAGTCTCTGAAACCTCCAATCTCACAAATCGGTTGGCTAAAGCCTGAACATCCAAAGCAAGAGGTCGCTCTCCGACTGAACAATAGGCAAGACTACCCATGCTGACTGACTTCCGGCTCAAAGCATCGGACACCACATTGGCCTTCCCCGGATGATAGAGAATACTAATATCATAATCCTTCAGCAACTCCAACCACCTCCTCTGCCTCATGTTCAACTCCTTTTTCTTGAACAAATACTGCAACTCTTGTGATCAGTGAATACCTCACATGGTACCCCATACAAATAGTGCTTCCCGATCTTCAACACGTGAACAATAGTTGCTAACTCCAAGTCATGAACCGGATAATTCTTCTCATGGACCTTCAACTGACGAGAAGCATAGGCTATGACCTAGCCATCATGCATCAATACTGCACCAAGCCCAACCCGTGAAGCTTCACAATACACGGTATACGGTCCTGAACCTGTGGGCAAAACTAACATCGGTGACGTGGTCAAAGTTGTCTTGAGCCTCTGAAAGCTCGCCTCACACTCATCCGACCACCTAAACTGGTCACCCTTCTGAGTCAACCTGGTCATCGGGGCTGCTATAGATGAGAAGCCCTCCACAAATCGGCGATAATGCTCGGCTAGGCCCAAGAAACTCCGAATCTTTGTGGCTGAAGTGGGCTTAGGCCAATCTCTAACTGCTGAAACCTTCTTGGGATCCACCTGAATACCCTCTGCCGGCACGACGTGGCCTGGAAATGCCACATAACTCAACCAGAACTCACACTTAGAAAACTTGGCATACCACTGCCTATCCCTCGGAGTCTGAAGAACCACTCTAAGGTGCTGCTCATGCTCCTCTCGGCTACGGGAGTAAATCAGAATATCGTCAATAAACACAATCACAAATGAGTCTAAAAATGGCCTGAACATACGGTTCATCAAATCCATAAAAGCAGCGGGGGCATTTGTCAACCCAAATGACATCACCAAAAACTCATAAGGCTCGTAACGAGTGCGAAAGGCCGTCTTAGGGACATCAGACGCCCAAATCCTCAGCTGATGTTAGCCAGATCTCAAGTCTATCTTGGAAAACATTGTAGCACCCTGAAGCTGATCAAATAAATCATCAATCCTCGGCAAATGACACTTATTCTTAATAGTAACCTTGTTAAATTGCCGGTAGTCAATTCACACCTTCATTGAGCTATCTTTCTTCTTAACAAACAACACTGGAGCACCCCAAGGAGAAACACTAGGCCTAACGAAGGCTTTACCCACCAAATCCTGTAACTGCTCCTTCAATTCCTTCACAATACTGACATCGAGATACGATGCTTGAAGACCTCATAATTACCCAAAATAACGTGCCTCATCTAACGCCACCTGGGGCGGGCACCTACCTTGTAGGTTAAGGCTCCATAATTATAGCACGAATTTGGCAAATTACGCACAGATAATTAATTAGTTTATTTATTTATTTATTTATTTATTTATTTATTTAATATCATTATTATTACTCTTATTTTATACATAATTAATAAGTTTAACAAGCATGAATCTCTACCAGTACTATAGTAAAAACAAAAAAAAAAATTAATTCACAAGGGAGAATTTAAGCATAAAAATTTCCATCACAAGGATCTCATCTTTACATAACTCCCACCGCGGCTCGAGGCCCGGTCTAAATATACCGAATCATATTAACACGCGAGGATCTCATCCTCAATTCTGAATCACAAGTAATATGCATATCGTGCCAATCGAAACATTCAATTTCCTTCATTTAAATAATTCCCATTAAGCAAAATTTTCAACATGTAATGGTAAACAAAGTTATCCCCATAGAATTTCTCAATACAAGTATTCACATAAGTAGATTTTTTTTTAGTTACGAAGCTCAACCGAAAGAGGAGCATATTAGAAGAATTTTATTAGATAGGCATAACCGAATTAAGTTCAGAAAATCATCACTTTATAATAATTAGAGATTGTTCTTTTAATAAAACCATTTAATGTAACGACTTCTTCCATACCATAGAAAATATATCAACTGAATGGGTCTCCACCTCTAGGAATCTAACCTCCACTTTCGACATTCCGACTCCTTTTTCCTTAGGTGGTCATGTAGTTGAGTTGTAGCTGCAATGGGGCACGTAGCCTGAGTGCTCTGATGAAATATGACTCTCCCAAGTCTAGGACAATTTCTATCACTAGCCGACATAAGGTATCAACCTGCCCTGAGTCGCCAAAATTCCCACGCTGAGTAGACTTTTGTAGACTTATTGTTTGAATAACTCCTTTGGTACTGAAGTATAAGGTTATTAAGGAGGCAGACGCACCGAAATCCCCAACCTTATCTCCTGCAAAATCCTCGGCCTTATACGTTCCAAGCCAAAATCGATATAACACATGGCCTCGCAATCTATTCCTTGACAGTAGACTTCCCCACGTGGCACAAAGTCATAGGTCACAATACCCGATAATTCACGATGTTAAACTTCACAGCTCATGTAAATCAACCCCGTTGCTTTACACTTATTCCCATGGTGTGCAATACCTCATAGAAGCGGTCAAGAAAATAATGTGGGTCCTCAAAAGATATACCACTGAAATGGAGTGAAACTTGTTAGGTAACTTGTCCAACCTCAATAAATGGACTAGTGCATCCTGCATCAATGGAGTAGCTATAAATCCTTCCGGAATTCGAACTAGTCCAACATGTACTGACTGAGCTAGAACCTCCACATCTAGATCCATTTGAGACTATACCATAAGTGCTGATGTTCGAGCCTTAGATTGCGCTCTGCTTCTGTCTCTTCCCTTGATCGTAGCTATCATTGGGGCTTCATCTCTTGTCCGGTCGTAGACGCTTCACGTATTGTCGTGATTAGTTAGAGGACAAGAGTAGGAAAGTTCAATCATCAATGATAGAATAAATTCGCACGATGGAGATGAAGAAATGTGGAGTCATTCCTAACTTTGCAGCCACTAGGCGATAAATACAGGCGTCTCTGTACCGATCCCTCAGACTCTACCAAGTTTGTCCGTGAGTAGTGAGACCTAAGCAACCTAGGGCTCTGATACCAACTTGCCACAACCCGAAATCCCACCTTCGGGCCATGACTGCATCTAACATTGCACCCGCTAGACTAGCCAACATACATAATTACATTAACATATTAAAACTAAAATAGCAGAAATAACTAGAACATTTTATATTCCTCATTAAGTGCGAAACCAGATAAATTCTGAATTACATACAAATACCCATAACACGATTCGTTTACAATATCCCATAATCTGGAGTCACTAACTCACGAACTGTCAATGAGATTACTAAATACAAGGTCCGAAGAAATAATACATAACTGTCTCAGAACTAAGAAAAACAAGACACAATGGAAAGATAAGGATGGAGGAGACGCCAAGGCCCACGAACGTCTGCGGGTCTACCTTGAAATCTCTGAAGTGGACTGAAGGATGCTCCCTCAATCAGTGTCCATCGGGTCCGGCTGTGGGATCTGCACAACATAGAGAAGTGCAGGTGTAGCATCAGTACAACCGACCCCATGTACTAAGAAAGTGCCGAGCCTAACCCCGGTCGAAGTAGTGGAAAGGCTAGACACGACAACGATAACCTACTTGTACAGTTCTACCAAAAATATAGCAAGGAAGTAACAGATATTTAAAAGATAAACAAGTAATACGGGACAAGCAAGGGGGCAACAAGTAAGAAGCAAAATGAGATGTCGAACACAACAAATAAACAGATATGAATGGCACGGCATCACCCTTCGTGCTTTTACTCTCTTCCTCATGATTCAACAAGTAAATATATGAAATGATTGCAATAATAAATGAAATGAATGGCATGACATCACCCCTCGTGCTTTACTCTCTTCCTCACAGTGCAATAATGAATAAATGAAATGAATGGCACGGCATCACCATTCGTGCTTTACTCTCTTCCTCAAAGTGAAATAATGAATAAATGAAATGATTGGCACGACATTACCCTTCGTGCTTTTACCCTCTTCCTCACATTGCAATAATAAATAAATGAATGATATGAATGAATGGCACGACATCACCCTTCGTGCTTTACTATCTTCCTCCCCCAAGTAATATCAACAACAAATAACAACTTGGCAAGGAAATCAATTACCGAAATTTCAATTTATAACCACCCGACATGGGGAATAACAAACAAAATCAACACATTTTCCCGACAAAGGTCTCAGCTATAACCAATTCCTTACGAGTACATAACTTCCCAAAAGAACTGCTTCATAACACATTGATCATTGAGGTGATAACAAGTAATTAAGCAAAACGGACTCACGGGCATACTTGACACACAATGCATAGGTACTCGTCACCTCACCTATGCATTGAACATGATAACACACATAGCACATAGGGCACAATACTTATTCCCTCACCAAAGTTAGGCAAGACACTTACCTCGAGTCCAAAAATAGCATATCAAGCCTCTACCACTGCCTTTCGTCTTGAATCCGACTCTGAAACGATAATATCTATACATAATTAGCTTAATAACATCAATAATGACTCAATAATCCAATTCCCAAGACTAATTATACATTTCCCAACATTCTTCCAAAAATACAAAAATTCGACCCCGAGTCCGCTTGGTCCAAACACGAGGCTCGGACCAAAACCCGATCACCCATTCCCCCACGAGCCTAAATATATAGTTTGTTTTGAAATCCGACCCCAAAATGAGGTTGAATTTCTGAAAATTACTAAAACCCTAAATCTACCCAAAACCCCTAATTTCTACTTTGATTTCATGATTTTAGGCCTAGATTCTAGGGTGAAATCTTATAAAAAGAAGTTAAGGAGTAAGGAAAATGAGTTAGAAATCACTTACTAATATTTTGGAGAAGAAAGAGTGTTCGGAAAATCTCCTCTTATGTTTTTAGGGCTTTGAAAAATGAAAATAACTGAAATTCCCGTCTATTTATACCCCTCTCAGGTCCCCCACCGCGGTCAGCAAAAAATGGACCGCGACCGCGCTAGCAAAGCTGGAGAAAACCAAGAACAATAACTGCAGTGACATGCTTTAGTGTTTTGCCATAGCGTTCTCTACAAATGTCCAAATTACAATTTCTTTACCTTTCTGAAAACTCGACACGAAGAGATACAATTTTCGTTTTGGAATCATCTTAAAATTCTCCGTAGAGCAAAAGATATAGGCCTCCGAAGTCGGACCAGTGGCCCAGCTCCTCCAACGCGGACCGCGAAAAAACGACCGCCGCCGCGAAGACCTCAGCGCGGTCCGCGAAAAAGGACCGCGGACCTCGGTGGTAAGTTTAGAGATCTGAGTTCTGTGCCCTCCAACAGCTATATTTTAAGCCTAAAAACATCCCGGAACCTACCCGAAACTAACCCGAGCCCTCGGAACCTGAAACCTAATGTACACACGACTTCAAAATCATCCTATGGACTTACTCGAGTAATGAAACCACCAAAATAACATCAAAACAATGAATTAAACTTCAAAATCTATAGAATTCTCTTAAAACTTCATAAAGCTCAAATATTCCGATTTCAATCCGAAACACGTCAAATTAGGTCCGTTTTACACCAAGTTTTACAGATAACTCACATAACACATATTAAACCTGTTCCGGGCTTCGGAACCATAATACGTGCCCGGTAACACATATTTCACATAAAAGTTCATTTTCAGAAAACATTTTTTCTTTAAAAATTCAGTTCTCGGACCTAGGACCTCGGAATTCGATTCCGGGCACACGCCCAAGTCCCATATTTTCCTACGGACCCTTCGGGACCGTCAAATCACTGGTCCGGGTCCGTTTACCAAAAATGTTAACCAAAGTCAAATTTAATCAATTAATTATTATAAATTTCAACTTTCCACATAAAAGCTTCCCGGCTACACGCCCGGGATACACACGCATATCGAGGTGAGATTAACGGAGGCTTTCGGGGCTTCGGAACACAGATTTAGCTAAATTAACATAGAATGACCTTTTGGGTCATCACACTTGAACTTTGAAATAACTCTAAAATGAATACCCTCATTCTCCAGGTAGATACCCGCAATCAAAATAACAAAACAAACAAAATATTTTGCCCCAGTTTGCACTAGGAAGGCTTGTGAGTTGTTAGCAAAACTGTAAACCACTTATGCTACTAATGCAATGATGAGAGTAAAACTAAAGACTCGACTGGTTTCAAATCTCGACTTCCCCTTTTTTTTCAATTATTATCCTAGGAGAAACGTGATCAGACTAGGTTTTCTTGTCTTAGGAGAAAGTTCATTAGACTAGGTTTTTTTCTTCTTTTTTTTTGGTATCTTAGGAGAAAGATTCATCAGACTAAGATTTTGATCCTATAAGTTCATCAGACTAGGTCTTCTATCTTAGGAGAAAGATTCATCAGACTATGATTTGATCCTAGGAGAAAACTCGTCAGACTAGGTCTTCTATCTTAGGAGAAATATTCATCAGACTAAGATTTTGATCCTAGGAGAAAGTTCATCAGAATAGGTCCTTTTTGTTATCTTAGGAGAAATATTCATCAGACTAAGATTTTGATCCTAGGAGAAAATTCATTAGACTAGGTCTTTTTGTTTGTTATCTTAGGAGAAAGATTCATCAGACTAAGATTTTGATCCTAGGAGAAAGTTCATCAGAATAGGTCCTTTTTGTTATCTTAGGAGAAATATTCGTCAGACTAAGATTTGATCCTAGGAGAAAATTCATCAGACTAGGTCTTTTTGTTATCTTAGGAGAAAGATTCATCAGACTATGATTTTGACCCTAGGAGAAAATTCATCAGACTAGGTCTTTTTGTTATCTTAGGAGAAAGATTCATCAGACTATGATTTTGACCCTAGGAGAAAATTCATCAGACTAGGTCTTTTTGTTTGTTATCTTAGGAGAAATATTCATTAGAATAAGATTTTGATCCTAGGAGAAAGCTCATCAGACTAGGTCTTTTTGTTATCTTAGGAGAAAGATTCATCAGACTAAGATTTTGATCCCAGGAGAAAACTCATCAGACTAGGTCTTTTTGTTATCTTAGGAGAAAGATTCATCAGACTATGATTTTGATCCTAGGAGAAAATTCGTCAGACTAGGTCTTTTTGTTTGTTATCTTAGGAAAAAGATTCATCAGACTAAGATTTTGATCATAGGAGAAAGTTCATCAGACTAGGTCTTCTATCTTAGGAGAAAGATTCATCAGACTAAGATTTTGATCATAGGAGAAAGTTCATCAGACTAGGTCTTCTATCTTAGGAGAAAGATTCATCAGACGAAGATTTTGATTGGGAGGAAAATCCATCAGACTAGGACCTTTATCCTAGGAGGAAAGATGTGAAAAGCAATGGCAACATTTTATGCACTCTAGCAAGACAAATAAAGGCAAGGATATGAGAAACTTCCCTTTACCGGCTCTTCTCTTCTCTTTTAGTTTTTTTTTTTTTTTTTTTTTTTTTTTTTTTTTTTTTTTTTTTTTTTTTTTGTTTTTTTTTTGTTTTTGTTTTTGAACCACTTGCTTGCACTGCTTTGTTCTTGTTTCAAACAGAGAAATTTTTTTCAGTTTTAAAAGTGGTGGCTAGTTTGTGGGCTTGACTGCGAGGGTGATTTCTCTTGCACTTGGCACGATCAACTTGGATTTCAACTTGGAAGACAGTGTTTGTTATCGTCTGACCGCTTTTTCGGACAACCCTATCACAAGAAATATTCCTGATTCGTTCAAGTCCAATACCTTATACCCGATGCATTGCACTCGTGTTCTAACATTCACCAAATCTTTGCATTTTACATCAATCCCAAAGTACATCTATTATCACCAACTCAGTGCACCCACCATTCTCCTGTGTCTTATGCAAATTTGATGTGCTTGCCAGACTCAGCTTTGCGTGATTAAAAAGATGGTAGCAGATTTTGTAGTCAATTCTTACTTGTTTCGACAAAACAGACTGAAAGGGGACCCAAACAAAACGAAAGGAACAAAATAAGGAGAAAAATGAGAAGAGATTGTATCTAACGTGAAAATACATTTCCCAGGAAAAAGAACAAAGTAGAAACTAATCTGATTTGAAGGCCATCTCCACTGACCATGACATGCATTTTGGATTAAGTGGCATGATCTGTCAAACGAATCTAATCCTCAACTCTTGTTATGCCTCTAAGTTGTGAAACTGGGCTTCAACGCTCCAATTAGTCTATTTGATCCACCATCCTCAGCCGACTCGTAGTGCCCTGAAGGGTTTTCACCATCAAGCCTCTCTCATTTTTCTCTCTTTCTCAACTCATCGTCGCCTTACGGTGCCCATGAGGGTTTTCACCGATAAGACTCTCATTTTATCATTTTCTCTCTTTGTGCTGAGAACAAGGTATTACCCATGATGCAGGAAGAACATGATTTCTGACACGATCCAAATTCTCAACCTTAGGGATCGTGATGGCGGCTAACACCACACTTGCTAGGCAAGCCAATGTTAGAGTTCGATTAGCCATTTACCTTTGATTATCCATTTAAATATAATAAACAATTATAAAATGAACTTAATCTACTGACTTTCAATGAATAATTCCAAACATAAAATAATAAACAGTTAAATAAACCGAGCCACGAACTAATTATATAAGTAACTCTAGAACTACCCCAGGGTCTGGTGTCACAATTCACGAACTACTAAAGAATACTACAAATAATTGGCTGGAAAAAACAATGTAACTGTTCTGAATATAATAAAACAGTTTTATAAAAATAGGAGAAAACTCTCGAGATCTGCGAACGCCGGCAGATATACCTCGTGTCTCCGAATAAATGAATAGCCGCTCTAAATATCTCTATTGTTGGTCGATACCTGGATCTGCACAAAAGAGCACAGAGTGTAGTATCAATACAACCGACCCCATGTACTGAGTAAGTGCCGAGCCTAACCTCGACGAAGTAGTGACGAGGCTACGGCGGGGCATTAACAACATATAACCTGTGACAATAATATATACAATAACGCAATAAAACAATTCTACACGAACAAGAAAAAATATAACTGAGACAATAAAAATATAAATCAAGAAGGAAATCTTAAATAACCAAATAAATAAATACTGCAACAACAATAAAATAACTCAGCCGCCTTTTCTAGGCCTCAGCTATAACCAACTCTCAAATAATTTCCAAGTTTTCAAACTCTAACTTTAAATAAAAATAGTGCCAAAATATGAAAAATAGTAATATAAAATGGCAGTTTTCAAATCGTGGTTTTTCTTTGAAAATCATTAGAAATATAATTGTCCTCCCTTATTGCTCCTTGTTGCGGCGTGCAACCCGATCCCACCAGACATATCATATCAATTTATTCACCCGTATCACGATCAATTTATTCACCCGTATCACAATCAATTATCCACCCTTATCACAACCCCCTTATCACAACCCCCTTGTCATAGCCCCCTTATCACCGTCTTTCAAGTCAAATCCTTTCACAATATTTATGTCTCGATAAATTGTAAACAGAACAAGTTTCACTTTAAAATAATAGTAAAAGCAGAGTATGAAATAATGACAATAAAACAATGAGTGTTCCAGCCTTTATTTTATAAACAGTAAAACATGCATATTCTCCCTTATCATTGTCTTGTTGCGGCGTGCAACCCAATCCCACCTATTCACAATATCACAATCAATTATTCACCCTTATCACAACCCCCTTATCACACCAATTTTGTTTATTCATCAAAAAAATTCATAGTTCAGGCCAAGCCTTTCACAACACTTTTATTTCAACGAATTTCAAACAGAAAACAGTATAGCTCGTAAGTTTCAACCAATATCATTTCACAGTAAAACCAACCACAATATATGTAAACACCGTAACGCTGTCAACCCAGCTTAGTTTTTATGTACCATGATAAAATCAAGAGAACAACCAACACTTTTAATACACTTTCCACAACAATT